>JANHZT010003020.1:58624-71846 GCA_032468215.1 Stegonotus admiraltiensis
TACTGACCAGCATTAAATCATTTTCTACCAACTGAACTGGGGTTTGAGTGTTTTATGGAGCTTGTCATTGTTTAGTCTGGTGGAGCTGAGAGCAGTATTGTCAAAAAGATCACGTATTACGTATGCAAATACGCAGTTGGGACTTTTTACTCCGGTCCACGATTTAAGTGGGAAAATAACTTAAACTGATTGATCAACAGCTGACAGCTCTCTATAAAAGGAGCGCTGCCAGCCAGCAGTTTTTGCTCTGTTCCAGGCTATGAGCTGAATAAAGGTAACTGATTCATTCTTGTGGCTTTGCCTTTATTCTTTCCCACAATCTAACACTGGTGATGAGGGTGGGCTCAATTGGAAACTGAAGCCATGTAAACGGATCACGACCATGGAACCGCTCAAGAACAAGTGCTGAACTTCTGCTTTGACCTTGATTACATGGATTGATCAGAGATGGCTGCACTCCTGCCATTCATACCATTCAACCCCGCATTGGAAACGTGGGATTCCTACATCATCCATTTCAAATGTTTCCTAGAAGCCAACGACTTTATGAATGTCGCAGATAATCAGAAAAGGGCACTGTTCCTGAGTTACTGCAACATGGAAATCTTTGAGATGACCAGGGCTCTCCTTGCACCCTTATCAGTGCAGACGGTACCCTGGAACACCCTACAAGGGAAACTCTGGGACCACTATGCACCCAGGGCATCCCGCATCACCCACCGACACAAGTTCCATTATCAGAACCAGGCATAGGGTGAATCAATATGGCAGCCCTCAGAAAAGCAGCTTTATACTGCAAATTCCATGACTTGGATGATGCTGTCTTGAACAGACTGGTTTACAGAGTGAAAAACATCGAACTTCAGTGGTGCCTACGCACAAGGCAAAACCTCATGCCACAGATAGTGTTGGAAGAAGCCCAAGTCACAGAAACTTCAACCCAGTTGACAGCAGAAATACAAAGGTTGAATAGCCCGCTGGCCTTACGGAGAACAGTCACGGTCTATCACAAAAATGTTGACCAAGGAGTGTCCACAGACAAGGAGGAGGATGTCCATGGACTAAATTCAGCCAAGATGGCCACTGAGAAGAAGACAATGTCTTGCATAGGTTGTGGTGGGAACCACCTGCTAACCACGTGCAATTTCAAAACACAATTTGCCAATAGTGCAACAAAAAAGGACACATCACCAGAGTCTGCTATGTGATGATACCCACCACCACTACCACGTGCCAAGATGCTCCCAGAAGATTGTATCCAAAACAGCGGAATCACAAGGAAGATTGTTTCACAGTCTACATGAACACATGCCGGACTGAAACGGTCAGCAGACAAACCAGCTTCCCCAGAGCAAATAAGGATTGAGGACTCCCCTTGTTGGATGGAGGTAGAAACTGAATCAGCAACGACCATCGTATCATGGATCATGATTAAAAGGTGCTGGGCATAACAAAAAGAAGGCTAAAACACAGCCACATCCATCTCCAGAGCTATCAGGGAAACAGCATCCCCATTATCAGAAGCGGCACCTTCCAAGTTGGGTTTAAGACTTTTTTGGGACTGCTCCAACTGGTTGTTGTAGCTGGGTCCCTGCCAAGCCTCCTAGGACTAGACTGGTTTGCTTCCCTGGGTCTAGGAATCACAGGTGTAAACTCCATCAAAGAGTCAATCATCAAAGACCTGATCAAGGAATTTGCCAAAGTGTTTGACGGAGAGCTGGGCAAGTACAAGGGCACCCCAATATCCTTTAACCTTGACCTCCAGATGGCTCTGATCAGACTCAAACTGAGGAGAGTGCCATTCGTGTTATGACCCAAGGTGGATGAGCAGCTGGACAAACTCATCCAGCAAGGAATATTGGAGCCAGTCAACCATGCCAAATGGGAGTCTCCAATAGTGACCCTGGATAAATCAGACGGTTTGATCTGTATATTCACTGATTACAAATGCACACTGAATAAGGCACTACAACAAAATACATATCCCATGCCTATTGCACTCTTTGGATGAGGGGAAGGTCTTCCCCAAATTAGACCTTGCCCAAGCCTTCTAGCAACTGCCCATGGATCATGCAACAGGGGAAGTCCAAACTATAGCAACTCATTGCAGAGCTTTCCAATGCCGCTGACTACAGTTTGGGATTAGTGTGGCACCTGGGCTTTTCCAAAGCCTTATGGAGTGTCATTCTGTATTTTGATGATGTGTTGGTGTCAGCAGCCAATAAACCAGAACTTCTTAACCAACTGAACAGTACTGCAAAGATTTCAGGAAATGGGGTTGAAGGTGAAGAAAGAGAGGTGCAGGATCACAGTCACCAAGGTTGAGTTCCTCAGATACCTCATTGATGTGTCAGGATTACACCCCACAAAAGCAAAGTTTCAAGCAATCCAAGAAGCCCTGACACGTAGAAACAAGATGGAGCTCCAGGCATTCCTGGGACTTCTCAATTTCTACAGTATATTCTTGCAGTACAAAGCATCAGTCACAGAATCACTGCACCATTAGATAAGAAAGTGGCATGGTCTTGGGGCCGGAAGAAAGCCACAGCATTCAATGGGGTGAAGAACTTGATTTCCTCAGAAAATGTCTTAGTACAATATAACGCTGGTCCTTACCTGCAGCATGTCACCATTTGGGGTCAGAGCCATTTTAAGCCACCGCTTCCCAGACAAACAAGAGGCTCCAATCACCTTTTTCTCAAGGACACTATCCTCGGTGGAGTGGAACTACAGCCAACAGGAAAAGGAACTGTTAGTCGCAGTCACAGGGATCAAGAGGTTCCACAAATATGTATATGGGAGGCCATTCAATTTGGTGACAGATAACAAGCCACTTCTGGGCTTGATCACCAGGGATCAGCAAATGCCGCAGGTACTGTCGCCCCAAATGACGCGTTGGACCATCTTCCTTACAGCAAACAACTATCAACTCATACATTGGCCAGGCAAGTTGCTGAGCCATGCTGACAGTTGATGCCCACTCCCACTTGCAGTAGAAGACCTGGCCCCCACATCATCCATATTACTGATTGAAACTTTACCGGCTGGGCCCATCACAGAGGACAAAATCATCAAGCACACTCACAAAGTCCAAATACTCACACAGGTACTTGACTGGGTATGGAGGGGGTGGCTTAAGAAGCCAGTTGGTATGGAATTCAGGCCATTTTACACATGGCCACATGAACTATCTGCACAACAGGGCTGTTTACTGTGGGGAAACCAAGTAATAGTTCCCCAGAAGCTAAGCAACCCATTCTGGAAGTACTACATGAAGGCCATGCCAGAATTGTAAGGATGAAGGCCTGCAGCTATGTATGGTGGCCCAACTGGACAGCACCATTACAGAATGGGACGCATCTTGCCAGCCTTGCCAAGAATTAAGGCCAGCACCACCGTCAGCACCAGCATGGGAGTGGGAAACACCTAAGACACTGTGATCAAGGGTACACATTGATTTTGCAGGACCATTCCACAGACAGACATTGCTAATCGTGGTTGATGCATACTCAAAGTGGTTTGAGGTGTTGCTGATGAAATCAACCACATCAGACGCCATAATCAGAAAACTACAAAAGATGTTTGTGACCCACAGCCTACCCAATGTCTTAGTATCAGACAACAGACCACAGTTCACAGCAACCCAGTTCAAACTGTTTCTGGCAAGCCATGGGATCCACCATGCACTAAACTCACCATTCCACCCCACTAGCAATGGCCAAGAAGAGAGGATGGTGCAAACAACAAAAGAGGCACTGGCACGAATGGGACCAGGGGACTGGCAGACGCAAATAACAAAATACCTTAGTCCAACACATCACACACAGTGCCATGACAAACCGGAGCCCAGCAGAACTACTAATGGGCCACTGACTAAGGACTAATCTGGACAGATTGTATTCTGACTACTCAGCAGAGGTCCCCACAGACTCAACCAGTAAAGTCTGAGCATTTGTCAGGGGCAACAGAATATATGCCCACAACTATGAAGGCTGGCCCATTTGAATGCCAACCCAAGTCATGGAAACAACTGGGCCACGCTCCTACCAAGTGGAGTTAGAAGACGGCAGGGTGTGGCGCCACCATATTGATCAGTTACGGAGCTGTTTCAAGCCCTCTGCCCACTGACAACCAGAAGGGACAACCATAAACCGAAACCAAAGGGTTGGGGCAGTCCAACCACCCAACAGAACAGAACAGCTGATGGCGGATAAAGTATCTGTGGAGCTGACTTCACCCGCACTCGAAGCACCTGCTGCTGAGGCTCCACTACTGATGCAAACAATTCTGGAGAAGGACTCTGCTCAGCCAACTCTTCAGAGAGGATGGGACAACCAAGCAGGCCAGGTCGGACCTGCTGCCAACCTGAGTACAAAGAGACCCCACAATCGCCGCAAGTGAGTCCTGGGGAAGACTCCATTCAGCCGACTGCTCCACACACCGACTCTTCAGGAATAAGAGGAGAACCACACAGGTCAGAATGAACCCACCACAGACCTGCGTACTTACAGAACAATGCCTGTAGCATAAGGACTGGAGACAGAAGGCTCTGGCTAGCTGGGGAGGGGTGTTAGGTATGCAAATATGCAGTTGGGAGTTTTTACTCCAGTCCGCAATTTAAGCAGGAAAATACCTTAAGCTGATTGATCAATGGCTGACAGCTTTCTATAACGGAGCACTACCAGCCAGCATCTTTTACTATGTTCCAGGCTATGAGCTTAATAAAGGTAACTGATTCATTCCTGTGGCTTTGCCTCCATTCTTGCCCACAATCTAACATCACATTATTTTCAAATTAGTTATTTATTTTTAAGAAGTGATAGTACGACAAGCAAGACATCCTAGAGATGCAAGTTATTAAAAACTTTATTTTTAGATATTATTTTTAATACTGAAGTTTGTTCTAAACTTTACTACAGCCCTATTTCAATTATACCTATAATAATAAGCATGCTAAAGAAATGCAAAAGGAAATAACTTGTGAAGCTATAGGAGATGGAGAAATCAATACATGAAGAACACTATCTCCCCCCAAAAAATTATACTCTCTCAGTAGCATTTTGAAATGTTATCTCTTTGTCCAGCCATTTAGCAAATGATTATGGTAATGAATATCCAGGATAGCTGTGTGGATTATCATTTACTTTGTTTTAGCTGCTCAGCTCAGCTTCAAACTACACAAAGTTGTCTGGTACAGCTATATCACCAGTATAATGAGTCCCAGTTATTAAGAGGAAAAAGAACATGTACACAGTGCCTCCTGTGCTTAGCCTACTTGAACTGTGCAAATCTGGATTTGAAGCACTGAGACTCACACCCATTTAATTTTTTTAAAAAATCTCACTGATGTAGAGGATACTTTGCTTCTTTCTTCTTTTGGTCCTTTGTGACCTTTGCAACAAACCCAATCTTGTGTATGGGTGGGTGGATGTATATGTGTACACACACACACACACACACACACACACACACACAAAGATAGAGAGAGAACAGGAGACTGATGGGTAGAGGGGAGATACTTACAAGCATATTGTATCCGAAGGTATGTAATAAAGTATTCTGGAACAGCTCCTGCATAAAGTGCTTCATATCCTTAGTATTTCCTTTTGCTTAGAATATTTCTCTTCCCCACAAGACGTAAAATTCTTCTCTTAGCTGTTTACGGATCCCACCCCCAATTTTCTCTCCCTTTCTTTCCCTCCCTCTGTCCATTTCTCTCTTTGTATGGTGGACAGCTCAAATGAGCAACTTCAGACTTTGACTAATACTCACATAAGTCTTGGTAAACAACATTCTTCACACAGATCTATAACTAATAATAATGCCCTTTATTAAGCTTTCCTGTGAAACAATATGTCTAATAAAAGCTGCTCTCTGTGCTGTTTTAATTATAATAAATCACCTTCATTATGATGCATACTTCAATATCACATGCCTCATGTTTTAGCTACCTAGGATACAACTATAATGAGAACAGAGATCAGAAGCATCACAAAGGTATTTATACACATTCATTTGGGCAAGTGTGTACACAGAAAAATGCTGCCATCCTCTCCCGCTTTGCAACATGAATTTCAATAACTTTTATCTTATCTTTCTGTTCATAATATTACTACTGAAAAAGGGGAGCAGGGATCCCTAAAAATATTGAATATACAAATAATTGTGCCTTGAATGCCATTTGAGAGCATAGAAAAATAAGTCCTTGCAGTGCAATTATTTCTCGATAACCACAAACAAGTACCACCCTGTGCAACGAATCAGTCGGGAGACTATGGGCTGTTGTGCATCAGTACCTGGGGATTTCTTGTCAAAGTCAACTTTCTTGGTATTCCCATGAGAACTGCATTGTGCAAAGGTGTGAAAATCCGATTTTCTAAAATGGATCAGTAATTCTCTATGAAGGGGGAAAGGATCAATAAATCTTTGCTAAGTAGATTGTAAAGGAAAAATTATTCTTTCAGTGACAATACATTAGGATCTTCCAGTCTCAATAAACTAAAGACGCAGCATTTCTCCACCAGCTATTTTTGACTTCTGATATATTTTTGTAATTTCGGATCATTCTGCAATGCACATATATTTATATTTCCTAAGCAATGTTCCATGTTGAGGTTGATTTATGAGGCGATGCCATTATAATGCTAAACTGGGAATAGAAAAAAGAAAACTCTTAGCAGTTTCTAAGCTGATAGATACAATACAAATAAATGGCATTAAAGCCTTGCACATGTATGTTTTCTACCATTCCACTCTTCCTTTATAACTATTCTATATGTATCCTGCAGTTTGGATCTATTCAAAGATAAAAATATCTGTTAAGCATTTTAGGCATAAAGTATAATAAGAAACATTCAAAGATTCCCAGATTGGTAAATTAAAAGGAATCCCTAACGATGTTTTTTTAAAAAATAAAGTGATACAACAAATATAAGGATTCAACTTATATCAAAATGTCGGATTTATATTAACAGGTCCAAGATATCGTACTACACCATTGTTTACTGAGTGAAAAATAAATCTCAGTAAGCTTTAGTCTTAATATGTATTTTCTTCCCACCCGCATTGGCCATAATAAACACTTCGTTTTCTTGGAAAAGATATTAAAGAATGTTACCTCTCAGTTTGTCTGGGATAATTTAAAACAAAAGAAAACACTTCTAAGTCTACTCTACATGCTCTAATTTCCTAGAGGTCTCCTATCCCAGTACTAACAGATTTAACCTTTTGCATCAACAAGGTAGTGCTGCCATCTACTGAAGTCAATGACCATTGCATTCTAAATAAAATGCATCAGGAAAGGCAGATATGCTAAATGTTAATCAAATGAGATGCTAATGAGATGGGATATTAATGAGATGACAAAGGCAAAAGGGATGCAAAAATCTGAAGAAAATCAAGTAGTGTGGTTTGTACCTATAGGGGTTTATCACAACTATAATGAAAATGTTTTAAGCATTTGCTTTCTAATTGGTATTTCTATACTAACATTACATCTCATATTACATTCTAGTCAGTGGTGGGATTCATCCAGTTCTCACCGGTTCAGTAGAACCGATACTGAATTTTTTGCTGAGTTGAGGAACTGATTAGACGTGTTCCAGAAAATCTGTGTTTTCCAGAACACATCTGGTTTACGTTCAACTTCCTTCCAGGCAGGAATAAAATACCCTCCCAAAAGTCCAAGGGAGGAGCGACAGAAACTTTCAATCACGTCACTCAGGCAAAAACTGTCTCAGGCCTGCTCATAAGGTGGCAGCCCAGGGTCAAAGGAGGCCAGGGAGGGTGCTGAAGTGAGCAGGTGTCCTGCCTGCAGTGCCCATGCTGGTTGCCCCTTCCCAGCCAGAGCTGGAATGCTGCCACACTTAAGTGCCAGTAGATGCAGCTTTCCTCTGGTGGCCTGGGGAACTGCTGGAGAGAGAAAGGCCCATTTCAGCACCTGGCACCCAGTTGTCCTCACTTCCCTCAAGCATTTCTTTGCCTACCTCATTTCCAGCTCTGTCGCGTTTCTCCGTTGCATTTGTCACCATCATGTGCAGGGAAACAAAAGTTTGTGGGACAAAAAAAAAGTTCAATTAATCAATTCCAACTTCTCACAAAAAAGAAAGATCTTGTGAAGTTGGAACTGATTGAAGGAACTTTTTTTTTTAGTCCCACAAACTTATTTCCTTGAACATAATGGCGAGAAACATGATGGAGAAACGAGACAGAGCTGGAAATGAGATAGGCAGAGAAATACTTGGGGGAAGCTAGGGCATCTGGGCGGTGGGGCAAGCTGCAATAGAGAAACGGGCAACTGAGCATCCAGCACAAGGGAAGGAGGAAGCCACTTTCCCTCTTTCTTCTCCATGCTCTTCCTCCTTCCCTTGCCCATGAAGATCCAGAACCGGTGGAGAAGGGGCTCCTGGCTCAGTCAAGGAAGTGAGTGACCCTTTCCGGCTTTTCTCATTCTTTGTCTCTTTCCCCGAGTGGGAAGAAAGAGTAGACAGCTCCACACTGGAGAGGCTGTGGTGGACAAAGAACAGTGGGGAGCTCGGAGGGAACAGCCTTCTGGAGATCCCACTGAGCATGTGGGAATCTTTTTGATCCTGCCTCCCTCCATCCTGTCCTCGCTGCTCTTTTCCTTGCTTTTACCTGCTATTCCATTTCCTCCTGCTTGGATGGATTAGCTCCTTCCTCTCACCTCCTGATAACTTTTCCTTCCTATCTTGCTTTGCCTCTCTCGGGTGTCTGTTGTCTCCCACTTTTTAAAGAAACTTGTCTAACTCCAATAATTGTGCCTCCTCTAATAAAGCACATTACTTCTTTTTTTCCCCTTTTATTGCTACCTTCCCTTTCTCACCTGCACCTTCCTTATCTGTTTCAGTCCCTCTCATGGTTGCTGTTTTAGTTTTTTTTTTATCCCTCTTTTTATTCCTTCTTCATATAGTAGTGCATCCTCACAGTATCCTTTTCTTTCTGCATTAAAAGGACACGGTTGATCCACTTATGATAGCGGGGGGAATAATTTAACAACTGGTTTGCCCAGGGTCAGGTTGGCCATCGCAGGAGGCTCGTCCCACATTGTGGCAGAGCTGGAGGATGGGGATGGGCCACACCTCCCATGATGGCCAACCTGACCCTGGGCAAACCAGTTGTTAAATTATTTGAACCGCACCACTGATTCTACTCCACTTCCTTACCACCAATGTATTGGTCTTCTTTCAAATATTTCAGTCACGTTTATATCATATTTACTGTTTCTGTTAATGAAACACTATCTTGAACTACACTGTATGATATTAGATCTGTTTAAAGATGCAAATATTGGTCCTTCTCCAGTTCTGTGGGATAAAGGAGGATATTGCAGATTTTGGGCACATGAGAAGGAGGGGAAAAAGTGTGGGGGGAGAGATATAGGGTTGGTAAAAGTGGGTTTTTCTTAGAAATGAGTCAACCATAATTCCATCCTCCCCCTGCCCCTGCAGCCTCCTGCAGAAATTGCTACTTCTGAACCACTCTGATGTAATCTGGAAAGGATGTTAATATATAAAAGATGAAAGCAAATGGAAGAAAAAGGAAAAAGAAAGAAAAAGGAAAAAGAAAAAGAAAAGTAACAACACATATTTTTACAGAAGGCTGCAGAATTATAACAGAATGTATAGGGAAAATGTCTATCACTTACCTTCCTCTAAATGTAATCTTATGTATGTTGGGCTTTTTCTGCTTGCTTAGAATTGGAGGTAGAAAAATATTTTAAGTGTTATTTCTTAAGAGACATAGACCCTGAGGAATCAATCAGAATAAAATAGTAAACCTACCATATTTTTCGAAGTATAAGATGCACTGGAGTATAAGATGCAGCTTAGCTTTTGAGGAGGAAAATAGGAATAAAAAAATCTGCCTACCAGGTATTCATCTGACTAGCGTCCTTAGTCTGATCAGCTTCAGCACATTAGTTTGCTGGTTTTGAGAGCGTGAACGTGCTTTTTATCCCCTGATTGGGGATGAAAAACAGCTTCTAAAGTACAGTTGAGAGGGAGCAGCAATGAGAAAAGCAGGAAAAGCATGGAGATCGCTTCACTCACTAGCACCTCGTTAGGGCTGAAAAAAAGCTTCTAAAGCACACCTGAGAGTTGGAGGGAGCAGGCAAAGCATGGAGATCGCTTCACTCACTAGCACCTTGTTAAGGCTGAAAAAAAGCTTTGAAAAAGATACATTCGGAGTATAAGATGCACCCAAATTTTCAGCCTCTTTTTTGGGGGGGAGTGTGTCTTATACTCCAAAAAATATGGTAAATTATAGTAAATGCTTATTTAATATTAAAACAGTACTGATATACAGGGAATGTAATATTTTCCTTTAGCAAAAAGTCAAGACTGCTTTTATTTTTCTGGTCATGCATTAGATTGACTGTATATCTGAAGACCACTAAAGGTTATATTAAAAATATTTTAGGTAGTAATGAAACAACACATGGTTCTATTTTTTAAAAAACTGGAACAAAAGATTCATATGAAGAGCATCCATGAAAAAGAACATAGCATCATAATGATGTATATCATGCAAGAGGTCATGACTGCATGGCATAGCTTTAAAAGTGTTGGTTGGGCTAAGATAGCATGCTGTTCTTCTATTAACATTAATGGATCTTTTATACAAAGAACAAGAATGATATACACTGTTCAATACTTTTGCTAAGTTTTGTCTTGCTTTTGTTTTTTACAAGGAAAAGATTTCAGTAAGTTTATTTAATCCATCAGCCAAGCAGACTCCATCATTAGCTGCGTAATACTGCTTGGTCAAGCTTGGTCAAGCCTAAAACCTTTAAGCTTAAGGAAGCCTTGAACAGTGCAGGTAAGGAAGCTGAAAACTGTCAACAACATAAAGAATATAAACTGGAAACTGCCCTGACAAACAAAAGATCAGTACATCCCCTCCTCAGACTTTTGAACACAGAAGCACAATTAAGAGTTTTGAAGATCTAGAGTACAAATATCATTTACTGAATATCATGATGCTTCATCGCATACTCCAAATTTTACAAGCTGACAAGCCTAAAAGAACTTGTCTACATATCAAAAGATAAAGAGGGTTTTTGAGTTGTAAATAAAAAAAACCACTTGAATACATAGTTTTCTCCAATATTTCACACAAGTAAGAGGGAGACCATTTGGATACAGGAAAATGGGATGGCAGAGTATGAGCTGTTGTAGGATCCAATCTGGGTCCGTCACCAGGACCAGAGATTGTGTCTTCTGAGCTTTCAGAGTCATGCTGGAACCCATTTACAGGTAACTTCTCTTTAGCTAGGCTAGGTGGGCTGCAGCATGAGTCTGAAAGTTCAGAAGACCAAACAGACTGGATCCTGCAACATTATCCTGGAACATGTATATTCTCCTTTATTCATGAGGATGACATGGTTAGTGTCACTGATGCAATAAATATGAATCTGGGCAAACTCCAGGACAGTGGAAGACAGGGGCCTGGCATGCTGTGTGGTCATGAAGACACAACTTAGTCATTGAATAATCTATATAAATAAAAATGTAAATGTCCATTTGTATCAAATTGAACATCTCCTAAAGTTCTTCACCGATTGCTTTGAAATTTTGCCACAACGTTCCATTCGACTACGAGAGTGTTTTTATATACCTATATTACATACATGTCACACCTGTGACAGGTAAATACATGAAAACCATGAAAACACATTGAAAAACATTGAAAAACATTGAAAAAACATTGAAAAACAGCGCCATCTGCTGGACCTAAAACCAACACATGCAACAGTAAATGAGCCTCGCACTCATTTGATTCTGAGGTGGGTGCTCTGGCAGTTCACGGAGCCTACAAGAAAATTTCACCCTCTGACAGAAACCTTATGACAAAAGGTTCTGACAGAAAACTGCCTTCTGCCTTTTCACCTTCCTTCTGGTGGGAAGCTGCAAAGCAGCCTGACTTTGCCACGTTGGCTCAGTTGACACTGAGAGAAGAGACTCACCAATTCCTTGATTTCTTCAACAATGTAAGATGACAGCTTTTTGTATTTTTCTTTCGAGTGAGGTTCAGAAATAAGGGCCGCGCTGCTGGAGCAGTCCTGCCGCCCCACAAAAAATGGAGTCTAGCGCACCAATCGCTGTATGAAAAAGCACAGCCTGCCTAGAGAAAAGTGATTGTGTCTCGGCTCCCTGCAGCTGTTAGGGCGCCTGACATGTCGCCCACTTTTATTGCAATACGGGCTGCCTGCATCAGGGATGAGCAGCTAGCACAGTGGTAGGAAAACTTGCCTCTTTCACATCCTGTGGACTTCAACTCCCACAATTCCTAACTCAGCCAAGCTCTCTTATAAATTCTGGGAGTTGAAGTCCACATGATGTGAAAAGGCTGATCAGGGGAGTGAGCGCCCCTTGAACGTGGCTCCCTCTCTCTCTGCCCCCTCCCTTCGGGTGACTGTCCTCCTCCTGTGGCTTTTCCAACAGCCTCCCCCTCCCCGCAAAAGTGGGCGGCGTGGGGAAGCTTTTTTAAATTCCAGCGCGAAGGACCAGGGACTGAAGGCCTGGGCTGGGAGCATGCGCATGTGTGGGGAGACCCTTCTCAAGCAAGCACCGAAGCTCAGGAAAGGTGCGTGCAGGGCGGGCAGCAGCTCGCTTTAAGGAGGAGGAGAATGCAGGAGTGAAGCTTCCGTGTTTTCCTGCCTTCATGTCACATTTGCATGTAAGGCAGCTGTTGCTTCCTGCTGCTTCAGGCTGGAATTAAAAAAAACTTCCCCATGCTGTCCTCTTCTGTGGGGAGGGGGAGGTGGCTGGAAGAGCCACAGGAGGAGGACGGTCACCCGAAGGGAGGGGGCAGAGAGAGAGAGAGAGAGCCACACTCAAGGGGCCAAAGAGCTGCAAGTGGCTTGCGAGCCGGGGTTTGCCGACCACTGCCTTAGAGGACCAGAGGCAAAAGAGAAGTCAGAGACAGGCAGGATCAAATACCAGAAAATTAAGCAGAAAGAGAAAAATCGTGAGAGATCTATCCACACACCTAACCACCTTGAATGACTGAGTCAAAAGCTGGGTATCCTCAGCAACATAGGCGGGACCTAACATCTATGGCAGACTCAGTCCACCAATCATGAGCAACTGAGCACCACCCATCCAGGATACTGTCTCCACCCACTATGGAGAACTGGCAAATGCCACCTCTGGCTGGCCCCAGAGTGGGGTAGGAATGGAGATTTTGCAATATCCTTCCCCCA
>JANHZT010003021.1:0-10067 GCA_032468215.1 Stegonotus admiraltiensis
AAACGGCTCCCCCCCCCGAGGCCCTTCAGAGACCAGAAACAGCCTGTTTCCCAAGTTCCGGTGGGCCCGGAAGCCCCGAAAATCAGCTGGCCAGCGTGTGCATGCACGCTGCAGCTGAGGTAGGGCAATGCTCGCGTGCCCACCGATATGGCTCTGCGTGCCACCTGTGGCACACGTGCCATAGGTTCACCATCACAGTTTTAGGTCATTTGTAATCTTTTTCTGTTCTTCTGTAATACTTGTAAATTTTGTTTCTTGAGATACCAGTCTGTTTTCTCTAAAGGGATGTCACTTACTTTACATAAGTTAGAATAATATCAGTAAAATGTTTTTTGTATGGTCCACTAATGCAGTATCTTTCTCTTGTAAATGTCAATATTTTTTTTAATTTTTGTAATCCATCTGCTAACCACTTACCTGAATTATTTGCAAACTCAAAGTATTTTTGCTTTATATAATTCATTATTGATTTAATTTTCCCCCGTCTGTATTTCTAAAGAATAGCATTTCAAAGAATGGGACCCACTGTGGAGAAGAGCTCTGGCTAGACTTTTCCCAATATAAGCACAGTATCTAATATTCCCTCTTTGATTCTTTTTTTTAAAAAAATATACCGAGTTTCCATTTTTACTGAGCTCTTCATCATGAATTCAAGATTTACTTTCGGGGTAGCTACTGCTAGTAATGCTTTTTCTATTTATTTACATGAGGTAATATAAATAAACTACATATCAGGAATACTATCCCCGTGTACTAAATTCTAATTTAGATTTTTTTTTTCATGAATTTAGATATTGGAAATAGATTTGGAAGTGATAAATAAAAGACAGAATGAGATAATGGAGGATAAAATAATGAAATGTATGGTAAGGTAAGGGATGAAAGGAAAGTCTTTCTAATGGGTTTTAATTCTCACAGTATAAAGAAAGACCGAGTTTCTTGTAACACTACATATATTAACTAGGTCATTAATGCAAAATGTCTGTATCACATGTAACTATTGCTGTGTAAATGTCACCATTTATAAGTAACTCAGTCTCTCACATTTCCTTTCGCTATTTATCCTTTGTCTTCTCTGATAACTCGGTGTCTGTGTTTCTGTGTGTGTGATAAGTAATACTTTTTTTTTAGAACAATACATGCATCAGTTGAAGTGGATTATTGTCTATGCACATTTAGGCAATATTAAAATTTCTGTTCTGCTGTTTTCTATTAATCTGTATTACCACTAGTTTGGTTTGTGCTGTGGTAGCACAGTGGTTAGAATGCAGTATTGCAGGCCACTGCTTACTGTGAGGAATTTGATTCTAACCGGCTCAGGGTTGACTCGGCTCTCAATATGCTATTGCTAACTCTGTAAACCACTTAGAGAGGGCAATAAAGCACTATGAAGCAGTATATAAGCCTAAGTGCTATTGCTATTGAATGGCATTCTCTTCAAATTTTGCTCCAATATTTGCACAGCTACTTGTAGTTAGAAACTGAAGTTTTGAAAATAAGTTGAGAATATTTAGTGTATATACAGTAGTCCTTCTTTTCTAAAGGTGCTTTTCAAGGAAAAACCAAGAAAGTCCAGTTTCCTTTTGAAAAGCACTTTTGGGACAACCATGATTGAGAATCTCCTTAGACATATCCTTTCTCTCTACATTAAGGTTCTGTTTACTTTGTTTATATAGATCCACTCAGATGGATCTACACAATATATAAACCGAATTTCTAATTCAGTTGTACTTCCAAATGGTATTTTTATAAAAGTTGAACTTAGATCTTTATATGTTACTGAGGTGTGATAACCGGGGATTGCTATTTTAACATTGTATTAACTGGTGTACATCTTTTTCACATCAGATTTATAAGGTGCAGTGCCTTGCTTCATTGAATATGATTTACAGATATTTCTTTGCTGAAAATGATGCAGGCAATGATATTCCTGGCTGTGTTTTCAACCCTAAACATGGCCTACTCACATCTGGCCAAAGAATGAATAAAAACCTAAATGTCTGATTAATTGTACTGTTTATGATGTAGGTTAAGAGCAAAAAGGGTAAGAAAAGGTTCTTAATATAAGATAAGCAATGATCTGAAAGCTACAGGGAAGAGAAGGGAAAAAAGATAGTGAAAGTAACATAACTACAAAAAAAAGAAGATCTGTATCAAAAGGCCTAAAAGAGCTAGCTTAATTTAAAAGATTGATTAATCCTCAGCATAACAAATGGAAAGTATGTGAGGAAAATAATACTGCTTCAAAAGTAAAGTATAAAAATATGTCTGGTGATATGATGTAGTATGAAAGGCTATGATGAGAAATACATATATAATAATGATAGCTTCAAAGAGTGAGAATTACTATAATGTGTGTCATGTGTTGTGTAAATAAAAGGCACAATGTTCTGGGTGTGCAAGTAGGATGTGTGATGTTTCATTGGTTATTTAATATATTTATGTATAATTGTATAAGGAATACTTGCAGAGATAGCAGAATTGTGTTGGTTTGAGACATGAATGGACATGTAATTTTGTATGCGGGTTATTCTGTGCTATTGACGGAAAACTGAGATGATTTGCAATGAATGTTAAATAGATTGTATACCACAACAAGCAGTATGAGTCTGAAAAATAATGTATCAAAGTCTAAAGTACCTTGTTTAATAGATACAATGGAATTAATGATTTCTGGTTATACATAATTTTTTTAAAAACTAGTGTAGGTAGCTGAATTTAGCTGGATGTTAATTACAGATGGAAAGATGGGTGGAGAATTTTTATGATATGATATGAATTAAAATATTGGGAGATATATCATCTAGGTGAGGAAAATATCAAAAATAGAGTACATTTTGTCTACTTTGTCATATGTAGATGAGGGTTGAATATGTTAGGAAAAATATAAAAGTTAAACATTAGAAACAATAGAAATGGGTTATTTAAGAAACATGTTTCTTGAAAAAGGAAATTAAATCAGAAAATGATTTAATTTTGTGTGACCAGTATGAAGAAATATATGTAAGTAGTTTGGTCATATAGAAAGAATAAATGATAATCAAATTGCAAAGCAAATCTATGAGGGAAATTTAGTGGAGAAGAAAAAAGGGAAGACTGAGAAAGGCGTGGTTGGATCGACCAGAGAATATCTTCAGAAGATATTAAGAAATTTAAATAACAAAATGCATATATGAAGTGGTGTATGAATACAACATAACCAAGGATTGTTTCCAATGATGAAAAGTTGGGGGAGGAATGATGAATGATATAAACCAAGTCTAGTTATATCTGATTTTCTGATTACACTCCATTAATTTCTTTGGCTGTGTAAAATTGCGGGCCACAAAAGGGAACCGTGTGATGCGTTTGTACGTCTGTATTTAAAATGTTAATAAAAATGTGAGCTGAAACAAATACGTTAGTAATTTTGGCATAATGAATGACAAGAAATGAAAATAAAACTGCTGCCAATATATGATTGTAGAGAAGATTTGCATTGTTAGTTTTTTCAAAGCCAAAAAAATACATTTTATCATGATAATTATAGGTAATATCTACTTTTCAATATCTAATTTGCCAAAGAATTGATTATCTGCTAAAACAATAATAACTTGGGCATGTAATGAAGAGATGTATAAAATGAATTTCTCTGTATGTAGTAATATGTAGAGAATAGCAATAGCACTTAGACTTATATACCACTTCACAGCCCTCTCTAAGTGGTTTATAGAGGCAGCATATTGCCCCCAACAATCTGGCTCCTCATTTTACCTTGGAAGGATGGAAGGCTGAGACAACCTTGAGCTGGTCAGAATCAAAATCCTGGCAGTGAGCAGGGTCATCCTGTAAGATTGCATTCTAACCACTGCACCACCCCAGCTCTTTATGTGCCTGCTGGTTTTGCTTCAGCTATTGATTGGTAAAAGTGTGTATTTGTGCTGTGGATAGAATCCAACATTGTGCAACAATATGCAATACATTTGTACAATGCGACTTCTATCTTCTTTCCTCCTACATCCATTTAAAATATGCTCTGAAAGTGAACTTTATGGAATAATTTTTGAATGCATGGGGCATGAGGGAGGTGAAAAATTAAGAAAAAAATTGCTCTCATTATTCCATGACAGATTATTTCAGTTAACAGAAAAATAGATATTTTTCAATCTATTATCCATTTTACATATTTAACATTTATTATCTCTGTGCAGTTTCCATTTTCTTTTCATTAATATTACTGAAAATGTAATGTTTTTTTCAAATCCATGCTGTAATTGTTTGATTGATAAACATAATTTTTATGTTTTTATGTTAAAGTGCAATTTAATTAGCTTTATGCTAACAGAACTCTTGTCTTCTTGATAATGACAACTAGGTTGACTTAGGACAACTAGGATAATATATTCTGGTAGGAATATAACCAAGAAGACCATGCTGAATGGACTCTGAATGGAGCCAGAGATTTATTTAAAGCATTTATGTAACACATTTAATCATCTAATTTATATCCATTTATAAAGCACATTCTAAAAGACAAATTATTTAATTGAGAAATATTTTAAGTTATGGTATAGAAACTAGATGGCGATCCTGTCTGTGTAGCACTCATCTTTGGTACGAACCCAGTCTGAGCTGCAGGTAATGTTGAGATTCCTTCAGTTATACCGGGGAATTTCAGTCACCGTATCTTTATCAAGAAGGTCCCAGAATGTCAGGGTCTCCAGTGCAACAGTGAGCCTGTCCCAGGTAACTATGAGTATGAGCCACGCAGATAGAAAATATTGGATCAGTTTTTTGCTTCAGAAAAGTTATATCATCTGAATGGGAAAGCAATTGCACCATGGTGGTGCAGTGGTTAGAATGCAGAATGCACTACTGTAGGGGTAACTCACTGCTCATTCCAGGAGTTTGATTCTAAACAGCTCAAGGTTGACTCAGCCTTCTATCCTTCCGAGGTCAGTAAAATTAAGATCCTGATTATTGGAGGTAATATGCTGACTCTTTAAACCACTGAGAGAGGGCTGTAAAGCACTATGAAGGCATATAAGTCTAAGTGCTATTGCCATTGCTATTCCATCAAGTACAAACTGAGTCTTGCAGCAGAGAAGTACCATGGGTGCTTGATAAGCTTTTTTATAATCAACAATATAAAATTCAATTACAATTATCGATTGAAACAAATAAAATGAAAACACAGAAAGTTGGCATTTGAATATTAGAATAAAGCAATAACTGAGATAATTACAGGGTCCTAGTAACAAGAGATACCAGTTCAATTAAAATTAGTCATAAATTTAACAACTGATCCATATTGAAGTAATTTTAATTTATGTTCACATGTCCTAAATATGTAGTGAAATGCTTCATCAACTCACAACTTCTATTACACTGTTTTTATAGGTTGGGGAGACCCGATGCAAAAAAGTTTGTACCTCCAAATCTGACCTGAGATCCAATGATTTCAGCATTGTTGGAAGCTTGCCAAGAGATTTTGAATTGTCAAATTATGACTGTTACGGAAAACCCATTGAGGTCAACAATGGTCTTGGAAAGTCTCAGGCAAAGAACAACAAGAAGCCTCCTCCTCCCAAACCTGTCATCCCATCAGCAGCAAAGCGAATTGATCTTTATGCAAGAGCACTATTTCCATTTTGCTTCCTCTTCTTCAATGTCATATACTGGTCTGTCTATTTATGATAATCCCTTTTTTTAAAAAAAAAAGTGTGCAATATACACCATTTCATTACATCATGAAGGCCACCTTGCAACAACTATTTGCATTTGCAAAACAATATACTGAGTATTAGAAGCCAAATATGACTATAATGTGTAAGGGAAAAGAGTAGTATCATGATTTTGAATGAAAGCATGACACTGCAATGTCTGTGCTTGACCAACTGTTGTATATAAATGTACAGCATACACATCTTGCTTTAGGAATATATGAAAAAGAACACATACTACATATTGGACAACACTCCCTTGTGACATAATCAAGAATCCAAGTGTTTCTGACAATGAAATTGAAGTGCACGCTGAGTATCAATAAGATCAATATTCTAATATATGTAGTATTTTTTTAAAAAAACTATGACTTTCAAGGGCAATACCCATTTTTCTTGTATAAAGTTAAATGGCACTATGAAAGAACAAGCTGATGTTGTCATTCAAAATGTGTAGACTTTGTAAGTGATCCAAGTATATATTACGCTGATCTTGTCTATGTGAAAAATAAAGATCAGAGAATTACTCATTTTGCAAAATCATGTCATTTATCAAAATCACACTGTTCAATCATAATATTTGAGAAAAATTGCTGCTGAATATAGCAAAGTGAAATTTTGGCTTATCTTCATGTTGTTTGAAGATGTTTGGGTCTGAAAACTTTCTATGAATATAGCCAGTAAACCTAGTCAAATAAACTCTAAAACTGAAGATACACTAATCCTTGACAGCAGAAAGGCCTCTATAGGCCAGTCTGAGTGCTAAATAGGACAAGGGAAAGGAAAATAATCCAAAAAATATTAAAATGTTATTAATACTTCCATACAATACATTCAAAGTAGTACTGGTACATTAATTTTTTTATTTTTTTTTATTTTGTCGCATTTCTATGCTGCCCAACTGCCAAGGGACTCTGGGTGGCTTACAACAGAGAATAAAACAATGCAACAATATCCCATACAAAAGTTAAAAGAAGACATTAAAATGTTAAAACACATACACTCCAATTTGTGGCTGGGCCCTGCAAGATCACTATAACGAGATCAACAGCCCCAGGCCTGCCGGAAGAGCCAGGTCTTCACTGCTTTTCGGAAGGCCAATAGGGTGGGGGCGGTCCAAACTTCAGGAGGTAATTGGTTCCAGAGAGCCGGGGCAGCCACAGAGAAGGCCCTCTCCCGCGGGCCCTCCAGCCGACGTCGTTTAGTTGATGGGACCCGGAGGAGACCGACTGGGATCTTACTGGTCGCTGGGAGCTATGTGGTAGAAGGCGGTCTCGAAGATAGCCTGGCCCCGAGCCATGTAGGGCTTTAAAGGTAATAACCAACACCTTGAATTGCTCCTGGAGACCGATAGGGAGCCAGTGCAGCTTGCGGAGAATTAGTGTAATGTAGGTGTATCTAGGTGCACCCACTATAACTCGCGTGGATGCATTCTGGACCAACTGTAGTTTAATGATAGCTACCCACAAAGGCATATCCTTACATTACTTGAATTTCACACAAATAACAGAGAGATACCATAGTGCAACAGTCACACAGTTTTACTGATCTGCTTCATATACTGTATCAAGCTTCATACCCAGCAAGAATTTGAGAAATCAAATTCAAAGATTTTTATCTATTCATAGACATAATATGGCCTGTTTTTTCTTGTCATAGCCACTTATACAACATGGAAGGAGAAGAAGTATAACCCTGCATTCCACATAGATAGGGTGTTTCCATGATCATACAAAACCTTCTAAAGATACGAACTGTAGATCTGTACAGAGGGAAAAAAAGTTAAGTAAAGGCCCTAGGAAATACAACAAGACAACTGCAGATGCAGATGCACACAGTTAATCTAATAGTGGATCATTGCACTGGGCTATGGACTGTAAAACTGGATCAGGATTTCAAGTGTCACATGTTTGCACATCTGTTAAAAGCTGTGGTAAAAGAGGGAACTCCTAAGACTTGATAAAAGGTAAAAACATAATTCATGTACAGGGCCAAAAAATAGCAGGCATCTCTTGGGGCATCTATCTCTAATACCTAAACACAGAAACCAGAGAACAGAATTTGAAATACAATTCTAGCCTAGATAGAAAATAGAACGCTTATCTGCTTAATCACCCTAGGATGATTTCAAGGCAATTATATGTTAAGACCAGTTCCTAAAGGTTTTGCCATCAGGCCTAATCTTTAATGTAATCTTAATTTACACACACACCCCTAAAAATCCACATAACAAAACGAACACCAATGAACAATGAAAACAACACACTGAACTTTGGGAAAGGTAGATAATTGTTAAGAAGGTATCTAAAAGGCTCTTCACAGCTTCCCTGGACTCTACCTACACTTCCTCAAGAGAGGTACACTTCACAGTTTGGGAAACTATGTTAGAGTGTAATGACACACCACCCAGTAATTCATGACATGACCAATCGGACCACTAACTTGTGCATTTGTCAATCCCTCTATTGGTCCATTGTTTCTTAATCATCCTTCCAGTTGCCTTAATAGACCTGTAAGGATGCTACCTGATTGGCCAGGATTAATTCCCTATTCTCATTTGTCCTTACTGTCCAGCATCTCTTTTTCACTTACTCCAATTTAGCTACTTCATACAGCGCTTATATTAACCATACTTTCAAACCCTTTTCATAATCAGCAGAGATGGAAATTCTCTTTCTTATGTGCTAATCTGGATCCCAGTTTGGGTTTATCTCTGCCCCATGCAGTTTTAATATTGTCCCATCTTCTCCCTCAAAGCTATCTGTTTTTGTTTTTATTTTATGTTTATTATTCACAACAGCTAAGTGTTAGCTAATAATTTCAAAATTAAAATTCAACTGAAAAAATTCCGATAAATACATTACATATACTTTATAGGATAATTCCTGATTTAGCACTTTCAAGATGTGTTGTACAACAAGTCCCATCGTTCATTTCTTCTCTAAGTGATAAGCATTACAGTGAATGCGTAGTTAAAGTTGGTGTAACTTTTCAGCCAGCCAATCTTCAGTATCTTTAGAATGTCATCTGTAGCAATGTACAATCTGTAGTCTCAAAGTATACTATGCAATTTTAATGTCTCTATTTAGTGACCAACCATATAATCTGAAACAGAACTCCATCTTTTCCAGAGCCATCAAAATAGGCCTTAACAATTAAAATAACTGCAGCAAGCAAACCACATTGATGTTCTCCCTTTAGTTCGCCACACCAAAATTGTACAGTTTAAAAAAACAGTTTTTGAAAGAAAGCTTTGGATTTTTCAAGATCATCTATTTCATCTATACCACAAATTAAATACAGTTGTCTGGACATTTGACAATAAGATGACTCCAGTTATCTCCTTGAATACATATTTGTAGGATCTTTCACCTTAGTAAAGTCATGCTACTCAAATAATTATGCTTCTTAGGTGCAAGGACTGTAGCTTAGGTGCAAGGACTGTAGCATTGCCAGTGATGGCTTGGGGGTTAAGAGAAGTTTCTGCAACAAGGTGGACATTTATCACCAAAGAAATGGCCAGTTATGGGGCAACTTGAAAACATGAAGAAAGTGGTTTCTTTAGAAACCACTTTCTTAGGTTACAAGTGTCCAATCTGGCCATTTTTCTTTCCAAAATCATGCAGATGCTATTTTTGCAATTTGTCCTTAAGTGACTGAGAATATGAATACATTATTTTCCTCATAAAGTCTTCTTTCCATGATCTGTAGCTCTCCTGGCTTCTCATGCTTCAGGTACATCTGTAGGAAAAGTGTCATGAGTTCTCTTTCTATGGACTTTTTCAGAGAGGGAACAATATCACCAAGTGAAGATGAACATGGATAAGAGATATCTAAGAGATGGGGAAAAACCATTTCTTCACAAGAATAAAATGATCTGGAAAAAAGGCCAAAATAAATTTTACAGGAAAATGGTATATTCTGACAAATTTTGCAAAAAAAAAAAGCCTTTAGTAGTTAATGTCAGTAGTTCTTGTTGAAAAGCACTTTTATTTCATTTTACTAGGATGTCAATTTTATTGAAGACTTTGTCCTGCTGCCAGGTATTTTTGTTAGAGTAAATGAATACCCCTTCATTTGCTTGCCTTCATTCTATCCATCCATCCATCCATCCATCCATCATGTTTTTGTCATTTTTGTCACTGTTGATTCTTTATTTTTTGTTCTTATTGGGTTTTAAAAATTATTTTACTTGTAAGTTCCCCAGAGATGGTAAAGGTCAGTCATCCTAAAATTTAGGAAACAAACAATTTCATTAACAAACATTTGGCCTTATGGTGGAATTTGAACTTGTCTGACTGACTTATACAACTGTGTTCATGCATTATGGCAGTGATGGCTAACCTTTTTGCCATCACGTGCCAA
>JANHZT010003021.1:16744-30346 GCA_032468215.1 Stegonotus admiraltiensis
GGTGGGACTCGAACTTGCAGTAATTGCAAGCAGCAGATGTTAATAACAGACTACTTAGTCTGTTGAGCCACCAGAGCCCATGTTTTGGGTTTTGGTTTATGTGGATGTCCTCCTATACGTAGGGCCTTGCAAGGAAAGGTGTGATGAATTTGCCAAGGCCCTGGGAGAAAGGTTTACCCTGAAGTCCTTGGGGTGGATTGATAGGTACCTGGGTGTACACATCTTGGCCACTGAAAATGGGTTCGCCCTATCTCAGAAAGAAAAGATCGAGGAGTTGTTGGCCAGATGCAAAATGGCAAAGTCTAACCCAATGTGTACCCCATATAAAGTGACTACTATGGTCACGCCCACAAGGACAGCCCTGAGTTCACAGATAATAAGTTATACAGATCTGTGATTGGCTCCTTGCTATACATTAGCAACTGGAGCAGGCCTGACGTAGCTTTAGCTGTGAATCTATTGTCCAGGCATGTGGAAAACCCAAAAGAATTTCACTGGAATGCTGTCAAGAGGGTACTTAGGTACCTCAGGGGTACGGCCGATGCCCTCCTTATGCTGGAGCCAGAGAAGGTATATATATTGAATTAATATGCTGGAGCCAGAGGTATATAAATTGAATTAATAATAATTAATAATAATAATAAAGGGGAAGCCGGCCCAGCTCTCCGCTTACTCAGATGCAAACTGGGCTGGTGACACCAAGAGTAGATGGAGCACCTCTGGTTTCCTCATATTGCTAAATGGCTGCCCCATCCATTGGCATGTTGGGCAGCAAAACTTTGTTTCTTGCTCCACGGCCGAGGCGGAATACGCCAGTCTGTCAGACATAGTCAATGATTTGATTTTGTTCAATGCTCTGGTAACGAGCATCTGGGCACCTCCTCCTCTGCCCATCCAAATTCAAGAAGATAATACAGCCACAATTGGAATCTCAGGGGCATACGCGGTGGGCTCTAGGTCCCGCCACATAGACATCCACTACAAAAATGTCAGGCAGCTTGCCAGAATGGGATTTGTACATGTCAAACATTGTAATACAACCGACCAGTTAGCTGACCTGTTCACCAAACCTGTACCTATTGACCGGCACAACCTTTTGTGCAAGCGTTTGTGTTTGATCTTGTAAACATGTACAATGCATATGCATGTCTATAACACCTGATCGCCCCCTCCTACATACTCACCGTCACCTGTCATTGGCACAAGAAGGGGAATTGTTAGATGTTTTTGTGCCAGCCATGGCAGTTTCTTAAAAGGCCACCAGATGGGAGCAAAAAGTCACCTTTATTTATTATTTATTTATTAATTTAATTTCTATACCGCCCTTTCTCCCGAAGGACTCAGGGCGGTGAACAGCCAGAATAAAAACCCAATACACATAAATACAAGTTAAAACCCAATTAAAACAAATTAAATATTAAGGCTGGACATGTTTAAAAACCCAATTAAACCCCATAAATTTTGATTAAAATTTAAAACAGAATTAAAAATTTAAGCTAGCCCGGCTTGCTGAAAAAGCAAGGTCTTAAGAGCCTGACGGAAGGTGCGCAAACCTTTGATCCCACTGGTGGGTCAGGGGGCTCCAGCCCCTTCAGCCCCATTGGTAAGGGAGGGGTTATAAAAACCCCTGCGCAGGGGCTGCCCTTCAGCTCTTTGGCTTTTGTCCCAGCTCCCTTCGGGACTGACCCATGGGCTCAATCCAGGCATGGATGCCTCCATGCCAGGGAACTCACTTTTCCTGCTTTATCTTTAAATAAAGCTTCAATTGATTACATCCCTGCATGCTGCCTTTTTCTTGGAAGTGCCTCAACGAACCATTGATCTTGTGAGGGCTCTCACAGAATACAGCTCTCTTCCTACAATATCTATAACACAATCACTGGTCTTTAATTAATGGAATACCAGGATAAATTTTTAGATATTAACACCTATCGGGTGCCTAAACTTCAACAAAGTTATAATGTGTTTCATGGGCAAAAATGATACCAGAAAATGGCACTGCTATAAACAAAGCTACCAATATTATTTTAAGCTTCTAATGTTTGCCTTGATTTTTAGGCCTTAAAAGTTTTCAGATGACAGATATTTTAAAAAATAATAAATAAAATTTCACAATTTGCTTAGAATATCTTTCCTAAACTCTTTCAAAGAATTTGAAACTAAACTTAACAAAAAACAAAGATGTTACATTGTTTGAAAGATAATACATCCATATTATTACACCACAATAGAAAGCTGAAGAACCATGCTGGTTGAAATATGGATTTAATAAAGCAAATGTTGTTAAGAGTCAGCTTGCGAATACTTCTAAAGTATATCGGCATACCATTCCTATTTTTTTTCAGCGATTGTCTACATTAATCAAGTATTTATTATTTTTTAATAATAATGTTTGTAGAGGTGATACATCTATTTATCTAACATATGTCAATACAAACATGATGATGGCAGTGACATTCACTGCTCATATGTTTTCCTTATTTATATATAAACCAAGGAAAAATTGTTTGGAACAAAAGATATGCAGAGGAAGATGCAGTAAAACTTATTCCTGCTTCACAACATTTTAATTCTGATACCAAAATTAAACTAAATTAAACCATTTGAGAATATAACAAAGTATTGTCTATTGTGATTGAGTCTATTCTTCCCCAAAAGGTTTTATTTCCCCCAAATACCTGCAGTGGTTTGAACCTGCAAATCTATAATATGTCTACTCTATACTCAATATATATATTCTTTCCATTTTTTATCCAAACTGGGCAAATGAAGATTGTGTGTATCTGAGAGATTAAGTTCTCCTTACCTACAATATTTTTGTTGCTAAAACTGGTCACCTTGGATCTGCTTTTATTTATGCATAAATATGGGTGCTCTTATTTATTTTCACCTTGATTATCTGTTTATCAAATAGGTAAAAAGATGGCCATGCACGAGACTTCAGTTCAAGCATACATGAAGAGTGCTATAATTGTGAGGAGACAGTAAAACCACAGATAACTGAAAAAAATGTCTCCTGTAATATTCTTTATGATTGAAGATATATCCTTGTTATCTGGAAGGTGTACTATGATGAAAAGGAAGCCCACTTGCATCCATAAAGGAAAAGGAAGCCCATTGTATCCATAAAGCTATAAAATGATATGTGGAATTAGACATAGTTACTCCAATCAATAATCTAATCTACATTATTACACAGAATAAATTAACCCAAGTTTAATATGCAACAGAGTTGTTCAGTACATCAGGTTTATATATACTGTGTTTGTGTGTGATTTACTATTCTGTGAAAGATTTCATTATTGTGGAATTATTTTCTTAATCTGGATATAATTACGACAATGGAAATTACCAAACATAAGAAAACTATTGTACTTTGTCTTTGATCTGTTATTATTTTAACCTTATAGTAGGTGAAAAGAACTGTCTGATTCACAATATAAAGAGCTTGTTTATATTTTAAATAAACAGATAAATATGTAAATAAGTAGATACTTGATTGGTAGTTCTCCCAAACTGCTCATGTAAGATACTGTAAATAAAATGACAACAGAATGACTAAATAATATAGTATTCACTGGAACTAATGACTCAGATGACATGCAAAAGGAATTTTGAATCTGACCCTAAACTGTTCTAATGAAAATGTTATTAATTTCAATGGAACTACATCTTGCATTAGTCTGTTTTGAGAAATCCATCTTGGAAATAAAGAGTCATGAATATAAACTTTCAGGACTGATATGCCACTACTTTTTAAAATTATCATTTTAGCTAATTGAAAAAGAAGCTTTAATTCTGATGAAGATTCATTAGCATTAAGAACTAAAATCTGTTTTGAGTTTCATGGTTCAGATATATAATCTCCAAGGAAAAGGAGAGTTTTCTTTTTCATTACCAGAATCTGAAACACATTTAAAGAGATAAAATCTTGAAAAAGTATTTTCAAAATAAGAGACACAAGTAAAAGTATTGAACAAATTGACTTTGAAAATGGGCAAATATGACAAAAAAAATATACCAAACTATCAAGTTGTCATAGCCCACCCATCATCCAATGTTTGAGGAGGGTCTTTCCATTTGGTGATCAGGGACAGACAAAAAACACGTTCAAGCTTCTTGCAAACTGGAGGCAGTTTAAGCTTATGTTTTTTTGCTTTTTGAAATTGAAGCTTGCTTGCACATAGATAACATGAGTGCACTCTGGCCATTCTGGCTCATAACTGTGATGGCGGCACTGAGCATAAGAACAGCCATTAGGGACTTTCTCCACAGCCTAAGGGAAGGTGGGAATATTGCTGGGTTAAATGTCTGTGCCGCGTTCTTCTTCTTCCTCTTCTTCTTCTTCTTCTTCCTCCTCTTCTTCTTCTTCTTCTTCCTCTTCTTCTTCTTCTTCTTCTTCTTATTATTATTTGAAAATAACTGGTAGATATTCTTGCCAATCTGCATTAAAATCTGAAACAAAAAGTCACATTAGGAGGTGAAGCAAATTCAAATACATTAGGAAAAATAAAAAGTTGAACCTCTTATATTTTAAATTTAAAAAAATGGAAAGTGAAGCTAAATGTTGTAAGACAAGGAAAACAAAGGATAAGCTCCATCATCATTGTTCAGAATCCATAGGTTATAGAGTAAAGGACCATAATAAATTGGTACCCAGAGATATCTTATTTGGTATTTAGGAATAAAATACAAAAGTCTTTTTAACAGGAATAGTAGAGTTGTGGATTTGCCCTAAAATTCAAACACAATAAAATTACATTGCTACTGTTAAAGGTGTTCTCCTTGCTCTAAAACAGAGCTGCTTACACTGTTTGACCCAATTACCTTTTTCTCTGGTCTCAAATAATGTCATAACCCAATTTATTAGTAAATAAATTTAACTCCCCCACCAAAAAAATAGGTTTTGTTGTTTCGCACAAGCACAGCAGTTCCAAAGTGGATTCTCAATCCACAAACAAGCAATTACAAATTGCTCCATTACCTCCAGGATGGGCTCAAATTATGCCTTTAAGAATAAGTGCTCTAAATTATTGTTCTGATAACTAATTCTGGCCTGGAATATATAACCTTTTTTTTCTATTGTGGCCTTTGATGAAATTTTTGACAAATAAATAGCAATTGGTAATGTCCCCTATTACTTTCAATATACAGAATTAATTTCTTATATATGCAATCCAACGTGGTGACATGCTCTGTGAACCTATCAGCATTTTCATTAACTTTAATGCAGACCCCAAAAATCTGAGAGTCAGCTTGTTTAGAACCATATTTAACTGCATCTCCTATTTGTCCATGTGGGTGTGTGCCACTTCAGAGAGATGGCTTAGTCAGAATTTCAGAAAAGCAGAAAACAGTAGGTGGGAGCTTCTCCTTGCCATTTCTCCTCAAAACCGTTTCCTCCAGCACCAACACATATGATTTTTTAAAAAAAATTACATGTACAAAGCAAGCAGCAAACTCCTCCTCCTCCTCCAAGATACTCCTTGAATCACTGGAGTAGGGGACAAGGAAGGGGAAGAAGGGGCTTTGAAAACCAGGCAGTTTCTAAGTTGTATCTTGTGCAACCCACATCATACTTAAGGCTATACTTATCGTAATAAGATGGAGAGGGAGGGAGACAAACTAAGCACAATTGCCATGAGAAGGGGGTGCTTTACTGCAGCATAAGGGGGCGGGCTGAGGAGTGGGTTGGTTGCGAACTGAGGCTTCATTGGCGCTGTCCCCGGTGCTGAAAACGGCAAACCCCTCAACGAGGAGAGCCGTGCGGCAGAAGACACCACCCTCCCCGCTTCGCGCGGCCTGCGCGGGGCGAGCAAAGAGGGGGCGGAGGCGCGTTCGCGGCGGGCACGCGCACGCCTGCTTCTTTCCTTTGCTTTGCCTTGCCTTCCCCAGACTCCGGGAGTGCGTGCGTGTGGGTGCATGTGTGGTGTGTGCGCGCGTGAATGTGTGTGTGTGACAGAGCGGGGTGAATGTGTGTGGTAGCTTACGAAGGAGCTGGATGTACCGAAGCGTCGGGACCACAACAGCAGCATTGAAAAACTGCATTCAAGCTGCCTCTTTCTTCCTTGGGCTAGCCCCAAGAGCACTGCAGCAGCGGGCCAAAGCTTCCCCCTCCCCGGCACCCACATCCTTTGGCTTCTGCCGGGAGATCATCTCCAGCTCCAGTCCTTCGGCTCCTTGCTCAATATGCAGAGGATCTAATTTGCTGAGCGAGAAACGGTCAGGGAAGAAGGAGGCGGTAGTAGTGGAACAGGAAGACGAGGAGGAGGAGGAGGAGGCAGCAGCAGCAGCAGAGGAATATTTCTGCCTTGGTGGATGCTCTACTTTTCATGGCAATGCAAAAAAATCGGCAGATTTCTCTTTTCCTGGCTCTTTTGGTTTGGGGATTCATCTGGGGGGTCTACTCAAACGGCATACAAATAGGTGAGTGTCCTCTTCGGAGCAAACCTTTTGTCTTAATCTCCCAAAATCTGGGGGGTTTTTTTCCCTTTCTCTAAAGAAGATTTGATTGAACCCCAATTCACAGCATGTAAACTTAAATTGTGCTTCTCTGCTGAAGGAAATGGATGCTGAGAGTGCCTTCTTTAGAGACCAGTTTCCAATAGCCTATTTCACCATTCAAATGACTGCTTCCCAGCTGTACTTTTCTTTGCCATTAAAAAAACAGTTTATTTCCACAAATGACTTTTAAAAGAGAATCCCCTTTGCTAACCAGTTGTACAGACGATATTTCCCCCTGAAATCATGAAATCAGATCTCCTGAATGGATTAAAAAAAAAATCAGAAGGGGTCTGGATCAGTGAAGGATACATATCCTAACATGGTGAAGGATATTCAGAGTGGCCCCCGCCCCCACCTTCAGCCTGTCCACCAAACTTAATCAGGGTTTGCAATTGCTGAAAAGCAGCAAGATATGACTACTACTGTAGGTTAGGACAGATTGTCCTTAACATCAGTGAGATTGGAGGCCATTCTATTCTGAGGCAAGTTCCAAAGCTATTTCCCCCAGCAGAGCTGATACTCCTACAGCTCAGCCTGCAGCACTGATGTCCTCTCTCTCTCTCTCTCCCTCTCTCCCTCTTTCTGTCTCTTGTTCTGTTTTTATGTTTGTCTGTCATCCAACAGGAGGGCTCTTCCCCAGAGGAGCAGATCAGGAATACAGTGCATTTCGTGTAGGAATGGTTCAGTTTTCCACTTCAGAATTCCGACTGTCACCGCACATTGACAATCTGGAAGTGGCCAACAGTTTTGCTGTCACCAATGCATGTGAGTAATCAATCTCTCCTTGTGAACCACTGTGTTCCCTAGACTGGGGCAGTAATTGCCAGTGTGAATAATGCAAAGAATGAGGATAATGATTTTGGCATTTATCTCTCCCAAAATAATCTTGGGAAAACTTGGTGGAGGGGTGAGGAGCTTAAAATTTGAAGTATCCATCCTGCTATGATTACATCTCACTGTGATCCTTCCATCCCCCACCCCTCACCTTTCAAACTGGATTGTACAGCTTATGCTGACAGTTGATTTGCAAGCAGAGTACAGGTTCTCTTTCTGTTTTGTATAAATTGGCTTCGGTTTAGGAAGGACCCCACCCTTCTCAATATCAGAGGTCTGAGAGGGGTGTGTGATTTTCTCTATTTGTTTCTAAAATTCCCCCCCACTTACGCTGGTGTATTTGCCTCTTGAAATTAATTCTTCTCTTTTTCTCTTGCAACAATGGACTATTTGGGGTTGGGTTTTTATTGTTTCCTATTGCAGAATGTGTAGGAATTTTAAATATGATAATTACATCTTTTTACCTTCATATATGATATGATAATTCATGTTATCCTTCTACAGAAAAGGATAAACCTGTATTCTCATCTCTCAACCTTTCCTTAGCAGGCAAAAGGCTTGTCTTTTGGCTCTGTAGAATACAGTATAGAAGTAAATGTTGCGAATATATATATATATTCATATATATGAATGACATATATGGCATAAGCTGAAGTATATAAAATGAGAGTGATTGTGAGCTATTCCTTCTGGATCTTGTATTGATGGCTGGCTGGTTGCACATGGCAGAGGATCGCTTATATCCCTTGAGATGGCTTTATCAGGAGCAAGATTCCATGTAGGATGTATGCTACAAGACACAATTATTCCTATGCCTCTTTCAAATCTTTGACATCTTGCTTGGTTTGGAAAAAGATACATGGAAAGAGAATGCTCGAGGAAGCAATCAAAAGCTGCAGCTGGATTATTGCTCTGAAAAGCAATAGCTGCAGAAATACTGATCAGCCATTTTCCTTTTTGCAATTTTACCATTCTAGAATTATACTGCCCCTATCTCTTTCTCAATAAATCACATCACTTTAAGGAGCTCTCTCTTGATTTGGGAAGGGAAGAAATGAATAGAAGGCACTAAGGTTCTGAATTCAGGGTAGAAATGTCTCTTCCTATACAGTAATGTTGCTAGAATGAGGATAACTGGAATAGCAGACTTGCTTGGCATATCTTCAATGAATCTTTAGCATATCCAGAATAAACATATGACACAGTCTTCCTCCTCCTGCTTGGCCTTAATTTGATATTCTTCTTGTACAAGGTTGGTTCAAATCTATTGGCTTCCACAGAAGGTCATTGGATAACTAAGATAGGCATTCCCTTTTATTCCAGTATACCTTGCAGACTTGTTGTGAATAAAAAATGGTAGGGAAGAGTGCTGTCTATGCCACCGTGAGCTAGAGAAGGAAAGGTGGTATATATATATCTAATTAATAAATAAATACATTTCCAGGAGATTTCAGCAAAGGAAATGGTGTAGATATTGAAAGATCATATAAAAATAATAATACTGAGCCAAAGCGAACCTGAAATTGCTTGGATTTATGATGGTGTTGTTGTTGTTGTTGTTGTTAGCTTTCAGGTGTTTTATCCATACCTTAATTGAAAAACACATTTATTTAGGGAATAGATGATAGAACAACAAATTATTGTGTGCTACTACCAAACTAACAACCATTGTCATTCTTTCATTTCCTTCCACTTAATTATTTATCTACAGAAATGTGTCCCTTATTATACTTCATTGTTTAACAGTATCTCTTAAGATGTTCATCACTGAATTGGACATTGTTAAACTTATTACAATATACAGTGGAGTACAATGGTCAAGAAAGTGTTGATTCCTGATCTTACAGACTAATTTTGGGCTGGAATTGAATGAATACAAAGCCTACATTACAGATTTGTAGAAGATCAATGCAACACCTTAAAATTCATATAGTTAGAGAATGGTGGCTGGATGGGCTCTCCACATGATGGCCTGTGTAGAAAAATAAATCCTAGGTAGAATTATTAGAAATGTACTTTGTCATTTTGTCACCTTCTGAGAAAGCTAATTCTTCACATGAATTAACTCTGAAATGCTAACTAAAACCATGATCTGCCCTGTGGATGGAAAAGCATGTTCTATATATTCATGGGTTCGAGATTATACTTAAATTCAGCTGTCTGCAGTGAAAATTAACATATTGAATGTAATAGCTGTCATAGCAGAAACACCCCCAAATTCATCTTAAACCTATTTTATTGTGGAGTAGGCATATGTAGGCAATACCAATTTTCATCCCTTGTATTAATTATTAAATAGTATAATACCACTGAAATTTCGCAACATTTCAAAATCGATAATGTTAAAGGTTTCGCTGAATTCTTTATGAGAGAGGAGAGAGACCAAGGGAGAAGGAGAGAAGTCTTCTAGAAAAACCTTTGGACAAAAGGAAAACTATTCTCATTGTTGGTCATGTATCCAGGGCTATTTCAATTTTTTGGTAGACTTATTAAAGGAAACTCATTCAGTCAGCCCTGTATTTTTGTGATAAATTGCAATACCTCATTATTACAGGTAGAATTCAAGTCTCAAATCTATCTTCATTTCAAAAGCATAGCCCTCAAAAGCATAGCACTTAACCCAAAGGCTTCTGGGTATATGCAGAATACATTTTCTTCATCTATTTTTCTCTCTTTTTAGGGCAGAAAAAAGATTTCTAGGAATAAATTATCCTTACCACTTCTTTTTAGAAATGTGATATAGACAAGATCAAAAGAATCAATAAATCCACTGGGTTCACCAGGGATGATTAAGTATATACTTTGAAAAATGGAGAAATATAAAGGTTTTAAAATAAAAATAAACACAAGACTTTTAAAGAAACAAAATCCAACTAGTCAGAGAGTGAAAAAACAATCCAAATGAAATTAACCTGCCATAATACTTTGAAATTAAGATTATAATGAACCAGCATTACAACTGAATACAAATTAACTCATTTATTAATAAATAAAACATTACTGTACACTTAACATAAATAAGAAAGTCACAATTAAACCTTAATAGTATCTTTTATAGGGAGATGATGAATCTCTAATGAATGTCTAAGTTTGGTAAAATATTAGAAATAAAACATTTAACTATATAATCAGATGTTTTATACAGAAATGTATTTATTTAAAAGTTACCATTTTTAGTACGACAGATCTGAAGAATCAGAAAAAGACAAAAGAAAGACATTTCATGTCATATAGATGCAAAGAATTGAAGTTTGATAATGAAGAAAGGGGAGGAAATGGTGAACGAGATTGAAGGGAGAGAAAATATTAGATAAATGGTAAATTAACATAAGAACCACAAGTATGAAATGGGCAGCTATAAATCTAATAAATAAAATAAGTTCAGCCTGAAAAAATTATTATCATTTGTATATTATCCCATGCTTTAAAAAAAACTTTGGATGCTTCATACTAAAAAAATCAATAACATGTTGAAAAAAAAGATCAAGAGAACTTTTATAACATGCTCAACAATTCATACTTCGTAAGAAAAAAATACACCACAGCCATCAACATTAAGCCTTGAGTGCTCAGGGGAGGGGTTGCTTTTAGAAGAGTTTAAAGAGGCCCAAGATGGGTCTGACCAGGCCTCAGAAAGAAGTTGATACATGGTAATGGTAGCCATCAGAGAGGCCTGGCCCCAAACTCCCACTTCCCTAACCTCTTGGTGGGCAGAACTTACCCAAAGATCTTCCTTTCAGGTATATCAAATAATGTGTGCATGTTCATTTGAATGAGAGTTTCCTTCCTACATTTACCCCTATTAGCTTGTTATAAGATATAAATCTACATAGTAACATAGAACTCATGCCCAAAATATATTGGCAAATAATGCTTATGTTGGGACACTTGGAGTGACTTACAGGCTTGCATATGATTCAGTTGAAGCATTGTAAGAAAAATCATTCCATCCCCAATATATGACTTCATCCTCTGCCATCACTGTCTTTCAAATGCAGTAGGAAAATTTGTGCAGATGTACTTGCTTAAACTAAAGCATATTGCATGGACTGCCATTTTCAGCTTGGGCTGAGATTCTGAATGTGTTCCTTCATTTGTAACAGGTTTCTAATTTGCTGGCTTGTACTTCATATTCCTTTAACATTTGAAATGTAGTTAACTTATAACTGTCTGGAATCTTCATAATATAAGTAATATTAGTCAGTGATCAGGACAGTTGGATTGGGTTAGGAAATACAAATTGAAGTGTATAATATTTTGATATTGACATCACAGGGTCAAATGGCTTATTTATCTTTTAATATCTTGCCAAAGACCATTGTAAAACCTCTCTTTATAAAAACCAGCTTTTTATTGTATAGGTGTTTCCTAAGCTACTAATATGCATATGACAGGATATGTTATAAATATATTATAATATTAGTATAGTAATATTGATTTTTTAAAAATAAATTGTCTATAAATGAATGAATATGAATTAATGATTTCCTTCAGCCTTTGTAAAAACATTTGGCTAAAATAAATAATCTCTGTAACTGAAATGCTGAGGTAAACTTCAGACAAAGTAAGATTCTTGACTATTAATTTATTCTCAGCCTCTTCACTATGATTTTTAAATCTCAGTGTGACAGCAGAGGAATGAAAAAATATTTTTAGGTATTCACTGTAACATATTGACTAAAATAGGATCAATGCAGATATTAATCACTTGAACAAGATGGTGTAGAAGATAAATGCATGTATCTAACAGTTTTCCATTGTCTGCGTATTTCTTTAAAAGAAAATAAATAGATAATTAAAATTACACCTTCCTTAGATTCTTTCTGGTATTGCTTAAATGTTACGAACAAGATAAGCACAAAGAAGAAATTGTTGACAGCTTTGGGAGGGGGGTTGTTACATTTGCATGGCACTGTATCTAATTGGTGCCCACTGGAACTTTCCACACAACTATATCCTATACCACATAAGAAGGGATTTCAACTACTAAATCACTCTCAAAAATTTGCCAAGTCAAATCTGAGAAGTAGCATCTTAACCACTGTGTCCAGTTAATTTTCTATTGATGAAGATGAATCCCTGGATCATGCAAAACTTGGTTACATGACAGTTTTAACTGGCAGTGCCATTACTGAAAAGCATGTAGATTTCATTTTTTGGCTCTGATATGCAACAGTCTCAAATATGTAGCAGTTTGTTATTAATAGACATATAATGATACATATGCCAAAGTGAACCAGAACTGTTGTCTAAAGTTACTCATACTCTAAAGTTACTCATAACTGAGTAACTTATGCTAGTAGTATCCTTTCATAGCCCAAATTAATGCAACAGAAAACAAGCGAATAAGTAAAATCATCAAATAAAACCAGAATATACAGAAGTCAAAATAGCACATATTTTTCTGTGGATTGTAGCTGTGACCAAAGATTAATGAAGAAAAAGCAAAATTATGTGGAATACAGCAAGAAGAAAGAAGAGAAGACTTAAAGCTATGAATATATTGGTTATCCTCACCTGGTGAACTAAAGTAGATTGATTTCCAATTGCTATTGTTCTTTGTCTTTTACATGTTTTTGAGTAGTGGACCTAATCCAACAAATATCAGTTAGGTGAGAAATGGTAATAGATGTTAATAAATGTTCTACAAAAGAAAGCCAGGAAGTATTAGTGCATAATTATTTGAATATAAACTCTGGTAGTCATTTATTTCAATGTACATGAAAGCTTGCTTTAATTCATGTTTTGCCTGCTAATAAAGTTAAAATTGCCAAAAGAATTAAGGGATACAAAATAATAATAATAAAAAGTAAATGTGAGACAATAGTGACCTGATAGTCGACAAACTTACATTTTTATTTTTGGCTTATATATATCATTACTAGATATTAAGAAGCAAATGATACAAGAGAAAAGTAAATGATTTAATGTGATTATGTAAAAGTATGCATTATTAAAGCTTTAATTAAGGACAAGATAGTGTAATTTATTTTGGTCTTTTACTGTAATAAAAAATTATTTGATCTGATACCACAGTTGACAAATATATTAAATGCTACCTATTACAAAAGACATCAATATTAGACAGATCCACTTAACTTGGTGGGCTTTACTTAAAAAGATACAGGCAAGGGGATTGTAATAGAAATCTTTTGTAAGAGTGCTGGCAGGAAGATGTCCACCAGATGGCAGTATGGACCTAGCAACAGAAAGGCTGCATCAATAGTTCACCCACTATTTTTTTTCTGCCTTATTGCCATTAAA
>JANHZT010003021.1:93799-106339 GCA_032468215.1 Stegonotus admiraltiensis
GCTGTGCACCGCCCTGAGTCCAGCTGGAGAAGGGCGGTATATAAATTTAATTAAATAAATAAATAAAATAAAATAAAATAAAGAAATAAAGAAATAAATAAAAGTTCGATTTTAGACTTAAGTAGGAATGGGAAAGATTTGTTTCCATTAATCTTCAAATTTCTATTAGTATCTTTAACTTGTACCAAACCAAGACAAACATATGAGTCTTTGGGGACCCTACAGAAAATTGTTGTTTAAGATTTGGATCAATTTATTATTTATCACCAACAAAATTTACTTATGTTGAACCATCCAAGTACTGAATAATGCCCAATTATTATTTTTACTAAATTACAATGATTGAATGATTTATAAAGAATGGTTTGTGATGTTTCTACCACTCGTTTTTGTAAAGTATACCTTAGGTTCAGTAATATGTATGGACGGGTTGCAGTGGTTTAACTAACAAAATTGAATAGTATGACAAGCAAATCTCTTATATTAGTCATAGAGATAGTTGTATTTCCCACATTGATGCAATTTTCTTGATTAGTGACAGTTCAATATTCACTGCTATCATACCTTTTTGGAATGTCAGATCAATAATCTTGCAATGGGTATTATCTATACCCATTTAGCAATTTATTTTGTGAAGTATTAAAATTGTATCATGTAATGTGTATGTCTCAATGTTCCATTTTTGCCAGTATGCATTAGGTATACCTTTAGAAGTATTAATTTTGTTTGCTTCAACATTGAGACTAGGAAATTTGATAACTATATGGTTGTCATAGATTCTTAGATTTTTGATGTCATTAATTTACTACAGAATGCTTTATTTGCGGCATTATTCAATTTCTTTTTTTATTCATAACTATGATATCCTTTTGGGTTAACTATGAGGGCTGGGCAGCACAGTCTTGTGCTAGTTCAACTCCTTTGTCCAAGATCAATCCATTCAGTGTTAATAGGGAGTGGAGTCCAACCTTTGGCCAGTTTCTTGTGGCATGCCACAGGGCTTGGTACTCTCTCCTTGGTACTCATTCCTTTTTAACATCCACATGAAGCCACTGGGTGAGATCATCCATCACCATGGGTTGATGTATCTGCAGTACACTGACAATACTCAACTTTGTATTTCCATCCCTCATGACCAGTGATGCTGTAGTTGCCCACTTGCAATGCCTGGAGGCTGTGAGGACCTTCCAAAAGGATCTAAAGGCCTGGATATGCCACTTTGCTTGGGCACTTTGCTTGAGTATAATAGTAGAGGTGGTTTATCAATTAACAATGTATCCCACCTCTGCCCAATCCTGCTTCTACCCTTCCCATTTTATAACTGGGCCACTGTATTTGACTCTGTATAGTTTTTTATTTATGCTTTTATCTTTGTGCAGTTTATATTTTTTATTATTCTAAGTCGCCCAGAGTTACCCTGAGGTAAGATGGGCACCAATAAATGTTATAAATAAGTAAGTAATCGACCCTTTTTATTCAATTCATAAATATAATTAGTGAGAAAACTAATGAATAAAGCAAACAGATTTAAAATACTTCACATCCAAAAAATTAACCACAGGAGCCTTAAATCTAACTTGATTTTCTTTAAAGTATGATTGATAACCACAAATAGTCTTTATATAATGTTTATTATTTAGTATACAGGGGATATACTACATTGTTCTTTCCCTTTTGTTTGTTATTATTTATTAGTTATGGGGTCTTTTTTCATCTTTCTATATTTTTATGGACTTTTTCAAGTTTGTGAAATACTAATAATCATATTGATAATCCTGTAATGATATCTGTAACACTATCAAATATCCACATCTGCCTATCCTAGATCCTTGGGAAGGATGCAGTTGGCAGACAAAATGCCAGTCCAGTCTGAACATCTGTCTGACTATGCAATGGACAATAATATTTTTAAAAATAGTAAATAACAATTCTATTAATACTAGCAATAATAAGTCTGATAGATAATCTCTTAAATCTACTCAGAGTAGAACTCTCAAAAACATGGGCAAGTCCCCTAATTTATGAGTTTGGCCAATGTTTATTAGATTTGGGTACCTCCTGGCTGTCAAGGCTTCCCAAGAGTAAGTGGTGGTAATGGCCTCAATGACAAAAGAAGGCAGTTGCTTTTGCCTCAGAGGAGCCAGTGATGTATTCAATCCTCAAGAAGCCATTGGTAGATCCAACAATTCTGGACAACTATCATCCCGTTTACAGCATTCCCTTTCTATGGAAGACTGTTGAAAAGATGGCCAGACAACAGTTGTAGAGGGATATTAAAAGAAGCAAATGATCTAGACCTGTTTTAGTTATTTCAGGCCTGGATGCAATATGGTAGTATTTGTAGAAGCTGTCTGGTGGGGTCATTTTTGGCCTGATTGCATCCAAGATAAAGAAGCCTTGTGCTTCTTTATCTCTCCGTGGCTTTCAATACAAAATCATAATGTTATTCTTCTGGAACATTTGTCATGTTTGGAGTTGGGGTACTGTATTAGTTTCCCCTTCTTCCTCTATGATCAATATCCAGTGTTGATAGGAAGAAAAGCCACACGTACACACCCTCAGTTGTGAATTGCTTCAGAGCCCAATGAATTTCCTCTCCTGTTTAACATCTATATGCAATTGCCGATAAGGTCATGTTATTGTAAGTATGCATATGAGAAAACACGGGCTCACTTCTGACATGACCAAGTGGCTGTCATTGTTCTCTGTATCAAAGAACAATGTATTTTCATCTGTGATTGTGCATAGAGTTGCCATTCCCTGTTCAAGACTGGTATACTATGTGGTATACTTTGAGATCTTGCTCATAGTGTTCATTTTGAAGCAGTGCTGTGTTCAACTGGTACCTTTCATACTGGTCATACTCAGCTTTTCACATTTCATATTAGCTCAGCTGGAAACCAGTGTTGTGCTCCTGGATGGTATGCACAAAGCCTAGTGCTATCTTTCTTCTACTTCAGGATCACAAGAAGCTCTTCTGCCACAGAGAAGGCTGCCTCATTCTAGTGGTTCCAAATGCCCGCCCTTCTCTCTTTCTCCTCCTCCTTACCCTACCCCAAACTGGAGTCTTATATATATTCCTAAGCTAGTTATCTGCCTTCTTTACCAAAGAAGCCTCTCTTTCCTGCATTCTACTCTCCCTCCCACTGCCTGACCTACCCTTTAGGGATTGGGCCGGGTTAAACTATAACCTGAAGCCAGCAGATCTTGGAAGAATTTCCTATCTCTTCCCAAAACCTCTAACTTCCATTTCCAAAGTTTCTATTTCTTTCATCTTGCAATGTAGCTATTTAAGTTAATAATTGTAATTTTTATTGTCTTATGTCAACTTCCCTGCAACCTAAGGATTACGCAGCTATTTTTCATTCAGACCAATTCCTTCCTCCTTTCCCTTCTCAATTTTTTATCACAGTGCAACTGGGTACAATTGGGTATCATGTTATCCTTGAAAAAGCCCATATTTTAAAAATGTGTCATGTGGAATGTTTAGTCCAGAAAATAAATATTTTGTTAATAAACCCAACACAGGAAAATCAATCAAATGAATTAAAATAGCACTTCCTTCCTTGATTAATGGAACCTGTACTGTTCTATTTTCTATTTGCAGTTATTTGGCCTTCTTTCTGACTTGAGAGACATTTCTTAAGGCCCACAGGAATTTTCCCCCCTCAATTAGGTCTTGAGCTAAAAGTAGATATATGAAAACTTTTCTTGCAATATATTCACCTTCCTAGATGTTTTCAAGAAGGCATCACGGGGAACAACAACAAAACAAGATTATCTTTCCCCCCATACATAGACAACTGTATGGACTGGAAAGCAAAGTCAATTATCTAGGACACATACATACCTTGAATGAGAATAGATCTCATTTTACCATCATATTGAAGTAATATGCTTCAATATTAACTGTGTTCAGAAGTGTTCTTGTATCAATTCCCCCAAAGTCTTTGATTGTATATTACTAAATTCAGTTATAACTGATAATATGGATTAAACAAAATAATATATTACTGTAGGTAATACAGTAGCTCTGGATTGATAGCCATTTAGTATTTATTTCTGATTAGATAATGGATTAGCCATACATATACATGTTCATTGGGTAAAAATAAAGATTACATAACAAAATATTCAAAAATTCCCAGTTAAAGCAGAACTTCTAGGCTTTTTTAAACAATGATTTTACATCACTTTTTTAATGTTGGGTTTTATAGACACAAAAATATTTTTAATGGTGAAACTATACTTTAAAATTATTTCTAAAGATATATTTAAAGGTGCATGTTTGAAAAAGCTGTATCTGGAAAAAAATGTTAGAATTTTAACCTACATGTTCAAATTTTAAAAAAATTTAGTCTCTGAAAATTAGATGGAAGATACATGTGATTAAGTACAAGTGAAACATAATACTTATACTGACTAGGTTAAATCAAATCCAAATATGAGATATGATACAACAATGCCCCATAAAGCATTTGGTAAGTATCCTATGCTGAGTCAGCTGCATAGAATATAGTTATTTTTTAAAACACACACAGAAAAGGACACACACACACATATCTCCATATACTCTCTATTATCTTTTACTGATGTATCTTTGGAAGCTGTGTTCAATTACCACCTTGCTTCTTTACCAGATGGGTGGCTTCCAATTGTTAATGCATCTGTTCCTATAATTCCTACCAGCATGTCCATCTTTTGGGATATTGCTACAGGTTTTCCATGGGCATAATTGGAAATATAAAGGATTTGTCCTTACATGTAAATACAATTCTTCATAGCATGTGTGTTTATATCAGTTGGTCAAAATTAAATAAGTACAGAAGGTAGTACAATATTTATTTATTTAATGTATATGCCATTCATATTGCTACTAAATGATTCTGAGTAGTTTACAGCATAATAAAAACAAAATATTAAATATTAAAATGATAAATGTTAACATTAAATTTAAAAAAATAGTTAAGGAAGGAACCAATATATTATGGGGTCTTTTTTTTAAATCCATTAACCATTTCCAGTATGGGAGGCCCCCTTTCTGTGGAGACCAATCATGGGTAAAATCAACTCTATTTTCCTTCAGACAAGGCCAGAAGAAGATATTATAAGGGATATTGAGAAATTGCTACAGGAGCCATCACTTAACAAATGGAGATAATTCTAACCAGAATTGCCTGCTTTCAATGACATCAGTTCTTCGGAGTGTCTGACAAATGCATTTTATATCATATTTGATCCATCCCTTTAGGTACCGTTGCTAGAGACTGAATCTTGGCTATGCTAGGGTGCACAGCTCAGCCTGGCTTGCACTTGAGCACACATTGTTTTGGAACTTGCTGATCATGACTCCTTGGATACTGTTAAACTTGCAAGAACTTCAAGAACTGACATACTACAGTTGGCAATCACTAGTGAATAAAAAGTCATTTGGAAAGAAATGAATTTATACAGTATGGAAGGAGATTTATAAAACGACTCTAATGGAACTGGTCAAGCTATGCAGCAGGAATAGCAATCACCTGCTGGTATGAAATTAGGTGAAATAAACTTTATTAGAAATGCTGCGCTCTGGATTCTAAGATGTTATAGAGGCACAGATTATGAAATATAAATCATTCTTTTATTATAAAAAAAGCTCGCTTCATAAATATTGAGAACAGCCTGAGGATAAATAAAAACCCTTTAACCAAAAGAACATTTTATCTTCAATTTTATAAATAGTGATTATTTAGGGAAGGGAAAGAAACCAACATAGTCTTGAATAATATGGGCACAATTGAAAGGACAAATTAGTTTTTTTTAAAAAAAGTGAATGAAATTAATTCGCCTTGAAAAGAATACAATGGATCATATACACCTCACTGGCAGATTTCCTAAACTGAAAAATACTAGCCATTTTCCTACTTTGACCAATGACTGCCAATCAGTTCCCCTCTGATGATCAATTCTATTCACTTGAAAAAGCCTCGTGGAATATGATCTCAAAGGGAGAGACAAAATCAAAAGTCCTGGTAAAATGAAAGGAAATTTAACAATAGTCTCTAATCAACTGCATCAACTCAAGAAAAATGAAATGATAAAAGGGTACAATAAAATAACTTAAAAGTTCTTTCCATTCAGATTTCAGAAATACTACTGAAAGTTCTCAGTGAAACCTTTTGACATCTTTATGTAAATTATTAGTGGAGATCCAAGGCCTCCATAGGGTAGCAGTTCATATGCACTGAAGATCGTGGAAACTGTCTTTGCTTGTTTTTTTTGTTTGATTTAGTTATTTAGTTAGTTTTATAGAATGCCCAATTTGCAACAACTCTGGGCAGCTTACAATTAAAAGTTTTAAAAAACAAAATAAAAATAACCTTGATCCTATCCAAAAGAGATCAACACCAATGTGCCCCAAAGCCTGGGAGAATAATTTCTTAAATGTCACCATAGTGGTCAGATAATTGATTCTATCATAATCTTTTCAACATTGATTGACAAAAACTTTCCTTTCAGGAAGGAGTCTTCCTAGTTAATTGAAGTTTCAGGGATAGAGAATTTTCTGCATAGAAATCCTGCACACTGCCATTGAGATACAGAATATCTTGTTGCTGCTGTCAAAGTATTGGGCACTGCGCAGTATAAGTAGAAATACATATTTTTATAGAGAACAGAATTAAAGATGTACAAAGAAAAGTAGAAAAATAATTTTGTTTTTGTCTTCTAGTTTCATGAATAATTTTAAGCCCAAGATACATATTCTCTTTGCAAGGAAAATATTGACAGGAAAATAAATAACTGTTACTGTCTCCATGGAAAATTGGAATAAAACTTAGAAAGGCTTTAAGACATATGGATCTGTTGCCTGCCAAAAATTAAGAGCTATTGACTTCCAAAAATCCCAACCAGATGGCCAGTCAAGGATGCAGAATATAGTTCTGAGATATACAAAGTGCTACAAGTGTAACCAACTTGTTTTAAGAAAAAATACAATGTCAAGCTAACAATTCAATAAAGGAAGAAAGATATTGTGTGGCCATCACACTGTGTGTGTGTGTGTGTGTGTGTGTGTGTGTGTGTGTGTACACCCACCCATTTCCTGTCATTTCCTCCAAAAATCCCACACAGCAAAATGCCTAGAACCCGCTCTTCAAGTCTAATAAATGTATAGAGTAAATGTGTGCTATAACAGTTTTCAGAAACAAGATGCAATTAATGAAGAAAAGATTTCTTTTTCTTTGATTGCATGCTGTCAATTAAGGTTCCATTTCATGTGAATGGGATTTTTCATGGAAGCCAGTTGCTTTGTGTAAAGGATTTTGGTGGAGAAAATGGAGAAAGAGGCATGGGAAAGAAAGGGGGAAGAAAGAAGGGTGAAAAAAAAAGAAGGACAAGAGAGTGGCATAGAAAAAAGAAAGAAAGGAATTCATTAGTGCTGTCCTCAGATACTCCCTCAGTCTTAACCTACTGTAATTCTGACCTGCTTAATTGTGATATAAGCTCCTAATTCCAAAAGAACTGCCCTAAGAAAAAAAGAGGTTTCTATTCCTGTCCTAATTTGTTTCCATATTATAGCTTCTAATGATGCAGTAATCTAGTCAAACCAATCCTTATTTTTTACAGTAGGTAAAGTGACTCTATATAAACCAGGATTCTTAATCACATTTCTTAAGTATTTTTTGTTCATGAATATGATGATTCAGTTATAGAGTGATATGTACCTCTTATCAGTTTTATTTGTAAGGGAAAAGAAGCAAAAATGCATACATACAGTATTCACTGTATATTCACGCAACTGGAAACCACTGAAGTAATAACTTTTCCCCAATGTTCTTTCAATATTGCTGTTATATTATTCCAGAATCTTCATTCTTTTGAAAACTACCAGCATTCTGTCCAAGGAAGCTTTTCTCTAAATTCACATATTTATAGTATAGAAATGAAATTATGGTACCTGAAGATTTATAAATGAGAACTTTTTTTTTTATTTCTAATATCAAATGCATGTAAAAAGGCAAACAGTGGGGTTTTTCAACTTAAGAGAAGAGCTGCAGTCATAGGAATCCAAACATTTAAAACAACACAGGGAAAAAATGGATGTGATTTAGCATCTTGCTTTCCTCATAGGGCAACATTACTCAATCTGGTAAAATAAGCTGCCTAGAAGTCTATAATTTCATCAGAATGGATATTTTTTTTATCAGCTCCTTCCTCTCATCATTCCTTCATAGTTCACGAAAAATGCAGGGAATGAATCACTTAGGTACAGAAGAGACTGGTGGGTGGTACTAGCTACCGGCTCTGCCTGTTGCTATGGCAAATTGGCTGCTGGTGAATAAAATTCCAGCTCCCTTAGAGGCATTTCCACCACTTCTAGATTCATACTCTTTTAGGGAAAGCCCTTCACATCTCCTGAATTGATTCTTGCAAGAATTAGGCCATTTAAGGATATGAATTTTCAGCAAAGACTCGGGTGATTATACGCCATCTTCATCGAGTACAATTATGTGCCTTGCCATTGTAAATCCATTTTGCAACTGATTAGTAAATACGAATAGTTCAAATAAATAAAGCTGGACTAATTTCCCATTAGAGCTGTCCAGAGTATCCCTCGGAGGATTCAGTTTAAGAAAGCTGGAGTTGAATTAGCCTTTCAATTTAACCCATACTTAAAACGTTTGGTTCTAAGGTTACTTCTTTATAGGAGTATTATATGGATAATGATAATATGCACATGATTCAGGCTTTGTAAATAAAATGTGCAGCCTTATGCCGCATACTTTGTGAATTCATAAAGGCAAAAAAATAGTAAAATAAAGCATATAGTGCAGGTTCAGATTAAGTAGAGAAGCCTTGCATTACCACAGAAGCTGACTTACCACTCTTCTTCATTGCCTCCTTCTGTCACAGGTGTCAGTATACTGTATACCACAGGAGAAGGCAATTGGGAGGGATCGTGGAAGGAAGTCCAAAAGCAGAAATACGACAGCTTCTTTTGAGCCACTGATTGTAGGCACTTCCTGAAGCACAAAGAGAGAGAGATACTTTTTTTAAAAAGGAAAATATATTGTGGAAACAGACAGAAAATGCTTGGTGGAAAAAATCGATGTGATAATCCAGTCTTCTGTGACCTTCCTTTTTTTCCATCAGAGAGCAATAGCAGTAACACTGCAACGCAATGAAGGTATTGAGAAGACACGATCCATTCCCCCATTTGCAAGTAGCTTTGTGTGAGATCACTGAAATCAGAAGATAACTTTTGTTTCAGGTCTTTGTTCCATTGGGAATATGTGGAAGGCCACCGAGGGAAGGTTCTTAATTCAAGCCAGGTGAACAGAACTTCTAAGATTGGATAACAAACTAATCTCAGTTTGTTTAGTGAACTGTGAACTGTGAAAGTTGCAATAGCCGTAGTTTCAGAACAGGCCATAACTTTCTCTATCACCTGAATGGCAGTGCTTCGCCCATATACTTCAGGCAGAAAATATTTGTGCTTACCTTCTGATTGAGGGCTAAGCAGAACAGCTACATGTACCTTTTCTTTTCAAGACGTTTACTGGCATCAAGAATACAACAGTTGGTATGACATCTATATGTAGGACAGAACGCTGACTCTCAAGCTGTGCAATGTATACCTTCAGCATAAAGTTTGTGTTATGTAATTATGTATTTTTAATTGCTATTGTTGTTCTTTAATGTATCTTGAGCTCCACCTAGTGGCCAAACACAAATCTCTATTGACACCCAGCCCTTTAATAGTCCTCTTCCCAGCATCTCTTACTCCAAAAACAAGTGCCTTCTGGGAAGCCAGACTCCATTTCCTTTATCATTTGAAGGGGAAAAAAGCACCAGGAAAAATCCAGCCTAATCCATGGCACATGTTCATCTGAGGGCAAAAATCCACATCCCATACACACAGCATCGCTAGCGAGATTTAGATTTATCTGTATTGTTAATTGTTATGTTCACCAGCAACTCAGCACTGCTTATTTTGTATTTGGCTTTTTGTTGGATATGTTTCTATTTTTCCCAGTTTTACCATCCTGTTCCTTTAATAAAGCATCCAGATCTATATACACGGTCTGTTTTATTGGAGGATACGTGGGCTTAGCTACATGTCAAGTTGCACCCAGAATAACATGTAGCAAGGACAGAACAGTGAAACAGCAGCTACCCAGCAAGATCCAGGATAATGACTATACAGAAGCCTGCTACTCTGCCAATGCAGTTACCTGCATACGGCCATACAGCAGTCTCTACACAGTCGAGCACCTCCAGAAGATACCATGTCACAGAGCCGAACATCTTCATAAAGACAAGGTCTCAATCTTTAATTCTTCCAAACACTCATCAGCGAGTAATGCTCTTCCCACTGCCAGTTCAAAGGGTGAAGCAGCAAAAGCTGAGCAAGAAGTGGAAATAATGAAAGTGAAGTGACAAAAGAGAGAGCACAGTTCGGGGCATCCCTGGAAATAGAGAGACTTACTGTAGAGAAAGAAGTAGCAGCTGCCACAGCTGAAGTTAAAGCCCTAGAAAAAGCTGTATGGTATGACAACAAATACAGTAAATGCAGCAACGTGCTTGAGCCAGAAGCTTAAATTCAAGATCCTCTGCCACACATTTCAGAGTATATCTATCAATATTCCAGGCCAAGCAGCAATGCTCACCTAGACAGAAAAGACAACCTGCCAGAAGCAAGCCAGAGACCCAGCACCACATCAAGCCAACGTCAAGCCTCAGGCCTACAAACACAAGAGTTCCAAGCAAAGCTGATGACAGCCCCCTCCCCTTCACCCAAGGTATCTGAGCCCGCAAATTATCCTACAGGACCAGCCTTTGTGACAGAGCAACATAGAAAGGACCAGCTGAAACCAGAGATTCTTAAAAGGTATGATTACAGAACATTTTTCACCACAGCAATGTGCAGTCAGCTAATTAAGCCACCATAGACGTTGCCAAGTTCCTTGCATGACATAAGTTAGTCACACAAAGACTTGAAAGGTTTAATGATCATCCTGAAAGCTCTAGAGCCTGATGATCTTCTTTCCAAAATGCTATCAGAGACTAAAATTTGTCATGCAGTGAAGAGATAAACTTAATAGTTGAATCTGCTGAGCATGAAAAATGAATCAGGACAATAAATATAAACTACCCTGAAACAGGCCTTAAAATGATCTGAGACAGGCTTGATGAGTGTTGTGGCTCAGCAGAAGAAGTGGAAAATGCACTTGATTGCTTTCTCAAAATACCTAACAGAGCCTATCAGAAACTTAGGGAATTACTGACTTACTGATGGAACTGCAAGTAGCTAACTCAGAAGGGGATTTGCAAGGACTTGCATTCCTTGAAAACAGCCAGAGGTATCAACTCCATTGTACAAAAGTTACCCTAAAACATACAAGAGCAGTGGATTACACATGGCTCCAATACAAAAGAAAGTACAATGTTCCATTCCCCCTGCACTTCTCTGTTTTTATGGACTTCATGTGCCAACGAGCTAAAACAACAAAATGATCCTAGCTTCGACTTTATATTGTCATGTGATGCTCCTTCAGAACATAATCCTCGCAAGCCTTCAGTAGCAGGCCACAAAACTAGCATGGCTCCTCTAGATTCTTTTCACAGATCTGCCAGGTCTTCTCACACAGAAACTGAGATCAGAATCCTGGTAAGCAGTGTCCTCTACACCAGAAGCTACATCCTCTCCTAAAATGCAGAGCCTTCAGGGAGAAGTACATGGAAGACTGCAAAGCTTTCCTTGAAGAAAACAACATTTGCTACAAGTGCTGCTCATCAGCACCTCACTTTGCCAAAGACTGTAAGGTCAGTGTAAAATGCAGACAATGTAGCAGCACAGGCCACAACTCAGCTTTACAACACACTTACAGTGCCAGTGAGCTCCACAAAGAGGAAGAACACATTGCTACAACCACAACAGAAATAATTCAAAATGCACAGAACTCAGTAAAGAGAATGTAGGCGGCAGGTTCTGATCCAAAATCTGTTTAGTCAGAATCTACCCAGCAAGTCAAAAGGACAAAACCATTAAAGCTTTATGCTATTCTAGATGATCAAGGTAACAGGTCTCTAGCCAGCTCAATCTTCTTTGATATTAAAGGCCTTAGCACTCCCTATTTCTTAAAAACTTGTGGAATTGTGGAGATGGTGGGGAGAAGAGCAGCTGGTTACCAAGTCGAGTCGGTAGATGGGAAAATGTGCCTGATTTTACCAACTCTTATTGAATGCAACCAGATCCCTGACCATAGATCTGAAATCTCTACACCAGATGCAGCGATTCATCACACACATTTGAATCTCATAGTGCATCTGATATGAGAGCTCGATCGTCAGGCTCAGATAGTCTTGCCCCCAGGGAGAGATACCTTATGGATCCACAAAGCAAGAGCTCAGATCAGTGGTCCCTACAATGCTCTGTACAATCAGAAATTAGACCTAGGATGGGTCATTATAGGAGACGTATTATTATTATTATTATTATTATTATTATTATTATTATTATTATTTATTTGATTTATATACCGCCCTTCTCCTGAA
>JANHZT010003022.1:5399-19811 GCA_032468215.1 Stegonotus admiraltiensis
ATAGAGCTGCTCACTGATGAGCTTGATTGCAGGCAGGGAGATTCAGTTGCTTGCTGATGCAATGGATTGCAGGGATTGCAGCAAGCGAAGCAAGGCAGATGTTTCAACCAGCAGCTAAAATAAGTAAGCTGAAGGCTGGGATGGGGGGGGAGGTATTTTTGCTACCGGTTCTCTGAACTGCACGCTGCCATCACTACCTACTCGCCCGAGCCGGTCCGAATTGGGAGCATTTCACCCCTGATATGAGCCTTCAGCATGTCATAATCTTTTTTGCTGGCGGAAAGTCTTCTAAAAATTCAATATTTGTGAAGCACAATAAAATAAAATATGCTGGTATTAGACTGTGTTATGCATAAAAATAAACATTCAAGTGCATAATCCTTTGTTTCCCAATATTTTGTCTATTTTTCCATGTATCTTGGAATTTTTTTGTGAAGCAGAATTGCAAGGAAGAACTGCAAATGAACTTTGCAGTTGATGAACTGATGAACTTCTGCCTCTATAATGTTATACGTTAACTGAAGACAAATACATAAGTAAAAGTTGCTGAGTGGGTTACTGAGCACTAAAAATGCCTTTTCTATCCAGCAAAGAACTATTATTCACTGAGTTCCTAGATGTATATTCAAATTTCCATTTTACAGAAACACAAAGTACTCTGTAATACTTTGTTCTTATTCAAGTGAAAAGTATATTGATTCACTCACTTGGTGTGATTATTTAAGAATATACTTCCACTATATTGCATATTCACACTGAATAATAATGTGCTGGACACATGGGAAGAAAACCATCACATATATACTTAACTATAAGTCGGAGATTTAAGCTAGTTCACCAACAGGATACCGGGATTAAACAAGCTTATCGAAGATTCCCTGGAGAGCTTCAAAGCAATTGTTAGTAGGGGAAAAATATTCTGCCTACTTTTTAAACACAGAATTGAACTGATTCTAAAGCAACTCAGAAAGGCCACCACAGTTCTTAGGAATTAGAAAAGGATAATACTAGGAACCAGGCAGTGGTGGGTTTCAAATTTTTTTACTACCGGTTCTGTGGGTGTGGCTTGATGGTCATGGCTTGGTGGGCATGGTAGGGGAAGGATACTGTGAAATCTCCATTCCCACCCTACTCCAGGGAAAGGTTACTGCAAAATCTCCATTTCCACCTGATCAGCTGGGACTTGGGAGGCAGAGAATAGATGGGGGTGGGGCCAGTCAGAATTTCTACTACAGGTTCTCCGAATTACTCAAAATTTCTGCTACTGGTTCTCCAGAACTGGTCAGAACCTGCTGCAACCCACCTCTGGAACCAGGGGTGGGCTTCAAAGATTTTAGCAAGGGGTTCTCTGCCCAGTTGCTGAGTGGGCATGGCCATGGTGGGCATGGCCTAGTCATTCTCCTACACCATAGTGGGGGGTTGTTTTTGCTCTCCCGGGCTACGGAGGCTTTGATTGAGCCTCTGGGAGGGCGAAAATGGAGTCCCCAGGCTCCGGAGGACCTCTGGGGCCCAGAAACTTCCAGTAGGCCCATTTTTCACCCTCCCTGAATCCAAAACGGGCTGCATGGGGACTCCTGGGAGAAGTGGGGTAGAGTAGGAAGTGCCAGCCAAGACTGGGATTTGGGGGTTCTCCAAACTGCACAGAATCTTAGCTAGAGGTTCTCCCAAACTCTTGCAAACCACCAGCAGCCCACCCCTGCTAGGAACCAATGAAAGTGAAAGATACACAATTTCCAAAAAGAACATATAAGTGCCATAAAAAGGATTACATGAAATGATTTAAGAAATTTGTATATCTTTCAACCAGCTTTCCTAAATTGTATACCATTTTATATGTTCTATGCAAGCCACAGGCATTATGGGAATTTCAATCCAACAACCCAGAAGACACCAGGCCACTTTAATCTGTACCAAGTCTACTCTTAGCTTTAGGATCTTAAATTATAATTCAAGAAGAAATATCCCTTTTAAATCTAGAAAGATGTCTGCTATCATTTTGAACACAACATTTTGGGCTTCATCAAACTTCAGTGTGTATTGTGTAGAGAAACTGCTATGCATACGAAGTTGAGGCTTGTCTTTCTCTGTTGATATGTTCTGACATTTTAACTAAAAATCCATTTTGTTCCAGAAAAAGTAGTAAAGCCAGAAGCTTAGAAGAACAGCAGGAATAATAATAGTGCCTGTAAAAACCTCACAGAGATCAGAGGTTTTCTTTATGCATCCTTCATTTAATTCATGTAGAGGTATGGTTCTTCCACTGATTAAATTTAAAGCTTTTCTCAGATAATTACTGCTATGTATGGTGCCGGAATGTCAACTTGATTGCCAAGTAAACCTCCAATACAAAGGGTACCTTTAAATTTCCTAGTTAGAACCCTGGTTGAAAAAATATTCCAGACTCAAATCATTTTCCCTACCAGCCAGATCAAGTGCTTGAAAAACAGAACTTTATATTTTTGGTTTCCTTGTTTGTGTAGGTTTTTCCCCCCTTCCATTCAGTTGTGTCCCATTCTTAGAGATCGTCTGGACAAGTCCCTGAAGTTTTTTTTCTTGGCAAGGTTTTTCAGAAGTTTTATGCCAGTGCTGCTTCCTAGGGCTAAGAGAGAGTGACTGGCCCCAGGGTCACTGAGCTGGCTTTGTGCCTAAGGTGGAATTTGAACTGAGGCCTGCCAATTTCTAGCTTGAAGATTAACCACTGCACCAAACTAGCTGTCCAAGTAATAATTATAAATCCCAGAATAAAGGGCAACATGTTCTGGATGGACCTTTTTGACCTCATGAATGTGTCATATTCGAGAAAACAAATTAGGGAATATACCAAAACATTAATTTCATCAACTACTTTGATACACAGTTATGGAATAATAGCATGGAAATGTTAACACAAGATAACATTGCACTGTAAAAGCTCTTTCAGATTTAGGAAGTTATATACTGATCTGGAATTTGCAGCTGGTCTATATTCAACTCAGCTACACTGGAAAATCAGCAAACCTATTAACAAGTTCGGCTGCACAAGGATATCTCTAGTTTCAACATCGACTTATAAATTGTCTGGAATGTTGTAAACTAAATCCAGACATGGTCCAGGGTTATATAAAATTTCATAAATCTGGCTTGATCTTACACAAATATCACAGATCAATCGAATTACAGATATCACTGTGAATAGCAACCATAGTTCCAGTGGGAATCACTGCATTGTGAGGAGATGTGCAAATTATAAATTGTGCAGACTTATAAATTGTCTGGAATGTTGTAAACTAAATCCAGACACGGACCAGGGTTATATAAAATTTCATAAATCTGGCTTGATCTTATACAAATATCACAGATCAATCGAATTACAGATATCACTGTGAATAGCAAGCATAGTTCCAGTGGGAATCACTGCATTATGAGGAGATGTGCAAATTTTAGTTTATACATAGGAAATGCCATAGAACTCTGTTCCAAACAAATACATGTTAATGCAAACCAACAACTAACATTTTCCAGTATTCCAAAAGAAAATAAAACTTAACTCTGGCCAGATTGGCAAAGGGGGCTGTTGGCAGGCATTCTTTTGAGAGAGTTCACAAATAAGCATTTCCATATTTTTATATATATGGCTTTGCATTAGAGACATGTCAATACGTGTCCTGGAAATATATTCTAAATATTAACCTTTATTGTCTCCATCTGCTAATGCACAGAAATGAAAACCATTTAATAATGTATGGCATATCAAAAAGTGTTAACATCAATTTCCTATACTATATATATAAGCAGCAATATTCAAAATATTTTTTTTTAACATACGTTAAAAAATCTATGTTAGATTTAGTATATTGGACCAAAAATCATTTAAAAATACAAACTAACAAATAAACCTAAAATCTCATTCTGCTGAAAATTTCCATGACTGTAGTAGAATGCTGACCCAAACTAAATACTTACATGAAACATGCTGTAAATGATATCTTCTCTTCTGGAATGGTTCAGGCTTCATCTACGCAACAAATAAAGTTGTGCCTTCATAATTTTTCTTATTAGTCAGGTTGTGCCACTTTATGAATTGGCCATTATCCAGAGAGGTAGATAATCCAACTGAATATTTCTTTCACTCCATTAGTTAGAGCTCCTATGAAAGTGGGACGTTTCCCATATCTAGAGTAGTGTTGTGTTTTTGAAAAGATAAGAAAAAATTATGGGTGCCAGCATCTCTTCTATTAAGCCACATTTATTTTTAAATGGTAGGGATATGGGCATGAAGAGAGTGGATAAAATGCATAATAGGATTTTATATCTCAAAATACCAGTAAATAAAGTGGTCCAATAATATTAGACAGCATATAAAACCAAGTATTTCTTACTGATTATACTATATTTTTTAACATTTCCTTATTCCATTCATATACAAAAGAAAAAGGAGAAATATGCAAAATAGAAAAACCCAAAAAATAGTAACGTATTTTTAAAAATGACTTAGCTTTTAAACACAGCATTAAATAAATAAATGAGACATTTTCTTTCTTGTTAACTTGGTTAACAAGAAAGAATTTAATTTATTTATTTTCAGTATACAACTAAAAATAATATTACATCTTTAAACCATGCCACTATTCCCAAAACCATATAACTAATTTAATGATATTAACTTGAAACAGAATGATTTTAGGGCAAATCTATATCAAATGTGTAATTATGCCCTGTTTAATTTATTTCCAACACTAGAGAACTACCACATTTTTAAAGACAATTTTTGAGGTATCCATGGAAAAATAAACTTTTGTTGAATTAATTCATCTAAAGGAAACATAATAGTTTTTAGAACATTAACAATTGATTTGCTAATTCTGAGTATTCCAGCTTTTTATTCCAAAATTCTTGCAAATAACCATATTGTCTATTAATACAAAGAATGTTTATAAAAATCCATTTCAATATTAATGAAATTATGCATTAAAGAATGTTACATGGTATTAATTTGTGTGTACAAAAATTCTTAAAAGCATTAGAGCTTATTAAAAATATGTGAGAACCCCAATTCATTTCATAATTTTTCTGATAATTTATTAAACTCTCTTACTATAGCAGTAAATATTGGTATAGAACTTCCATAACCCACAAAACATAATATAGTTTGTATATACTTTTAAGCTCAATACACTGTTTTTATGATAAGGCAATAATGATTCTGAATTAAAATAAGATAAAAAAGAACATCCTTGATTATGTCCACGAGTTATCTTAACATGTGAATTATAATTCCAATAATTGCAGCCTGAGCAAAGAACAAGAAAATTACATTTAATGTAATTTTAAAAAGAAAATGTTTATACTTCACAAAAATGTTATCAAAAAATGTCCATTGTACCATATGAAAGTGTTTTACATGTATTAAAACCCCATGTCTATTAAAATTAAAATAAATCATTTTAACGTATAACTAAAATATCAATTAGTAATTTAACTTTATCCAAGCTTTGTACCCTTTTTATGCACCCAGATTGTACAGGATATATTATTAAAGTTTGCATAGTCTAAAATCTACATGCCAACTCACTGTCAAGATATTAGCATCAATGTTTAATAAAAACATTGGGCAATAGTTTACACAATCAGTAGCATCTTTAGTAGCCTTCAGTAGGATAGTAGTTCTCCAAACTGCTCAAAATTTCTGCAACCGATTCTCCAGAACTTGTCAGAACCTGCTGGATTTCACCCCTGATTTTGCTGCCTAAATTAAATTAATCTAAAAGAGTGGATTATGGGAAATACTTGAAGTGGTGTGAAATTCCACATAACTTCTTTCTCTGTTACTAATATTCCTTTGGAAGTTATACATAAATTCAGTTGCAGCATTTGGATTTTCTTCTATTCTGAATAGCTTTACCTCAGATAAGGTAGAGGTCATCCTTATTTTCTTTGACTTCTTTACATTGGACCCATATTTCATCACTAAAGTGCAGCATTTAAAATAAGAAATATATTTGCAATTTACCGCTTACCAATTAAGCAGTAAAGCAGTTGAAAGATGAGTAACTGTCCCTTAACAGAAGGGAGACATCATAAATTCAGTGGATTGCCATATTAACCAGAAGTCCATTACACAGTTAACTTATAAATTATCTTCCAAATGAATGAATTAAAGGGGATGGAATTAATGGATTGTGAGGCTATCAATGGTTTCCCATCATAATATTTATACAGTAATTTGCCTTCAGTATATCCAAATGGTTCGATTTTCAAGATCAGCTGTTGGGAACATAAGCAGGAAAGTGCTGTTTTTGTTTCTCCCATTGGTAAGTTAATAAGCACCATGGAAAGTGAACTAGATTACTTTTTAAGCCAAGTTAGCAAAGGTGTTTGTTTATTTATTTGTTTGTTTTTCACATTTTTCAACTGCCTTCTCCCTCAGAGATGTTATATTCTTATATACATTGCAGATCAGACAATTGATTTTGTCCTTAATCATGATCATTTATTAAAAAATGATTCACAATTACCATTGTAAGTACACAAACATATGAGGAACATCTACTCCAGCATTTTATTTACAAACAGTTGTTACATGTTCCACGATAAATCATACAGGTACATTTGTCCTATAACCTATAAAGCCAACTAAACCATGCCAACTCTATGTGAACTCTATGCCAAGCTCATTTATAGGCATTACTTCCTAGCAGACAGGTGATCAATAGAGTAAATTAAAGACAATATTAAATATCTATTCAAGATATTTGTCTGTCCTACTCATAACATTAGCCAAGTTCAGCACTGAACGTTTCTGTTAATTTCAGAAAAAAGGTGTAGACACAATCTTAAATAGACTTAAATTGACTGAACAAAATTCATTTTTGTCTAAAAATTCCATTTTTATTATGAAATAATGTTTACAAATTGCACATATGTGTCCATCTGGTTTATCAGTAACTTATAAGTAGACCAAGAAATATGTTTGCATCTTTTATAAAATACCATTTTAAAAATTAAGGTATATAATAAATTATACAATTAAGAGGTCTTTTAAAAAAGAACAAAGGAAATGATTAGAAATCACAATATTGTATTTATAATATCCAACAGTTCGAGAAACAAGATTTATTGAGCTTTATTACATTCTTCAGGAAAAATAACTAAGTATAATCTTATATCTTCTCTGACATGTTTAATATGGTTCTTCGGGATTTTAGTTTTTTGTTGCTAACACACACAGAAAAGAGGGATAATGCCAAAAAAATCAATACACATAAATGAAATACTTTCTCATTAGAAGCACAAATCTCTCACATTAACAGATCAAATTTACAGTCAACATGCAAATAAAATCCCTATATAAATGAGTGATAGATTTATTCTGCCAGGAAACAAGACAGAATTTAAGAATAACTTACATTAATAATAGCCTGAACTATTCTGTGGAAAATACAAGGTAAGAGAAATAAGAAAAAATCTTATTCTTCCTATATTTTGAAAACCAAATACCATTTTGCATTGTACAGTCATCAGATATATCTGTCTGTGCAATATCTTGCCATTTATCTATTCACATTCAGAATAATAGGGGGGAAATATCTTAGTGTTAATATAAGGGTGTTGTTGTATTTTTACAGAACCAAAGAACCTTTTGCAGTACATTAATGGATTCTCATGGATGCAACTGGTGATGATTCTGAAATATTGTAAGGTGTTTAAGATTATATTTTGACTTAGCTGGAATTTTTATCATGCCTACAGTAATGCTATGTAAAGCACTTGAAAAGGATGCTTCGCAAAGCACATTGCAAGAGCTAAAACACCTTCTTCAAAGCAGTAAAGCAACCATGTCCTCCAGAAGGCTGACATAGCTGCTTTGAAGTGTTTTCCTGGCTGTGCCGGGGTATGTATGCTTAGCTGTCTTCCTTTGCTGACAGCCCCAGCAGGAATGTTATCTGTCTAGGTACATAGGCAGTTAGGGAAAACCTTCAAAGCAACTCTCCCAATCTTTAAGCAAAGCAGCTTTAGCTCCTCTAGGATGGGTGTTTCGCTTATGTCAGCATACTTTGAAGAACAATTTTTTTTTTGAATGTTTGGAACAGAATCTGCGAATGCTATACTGTTGTACTTTATTTACCAAGCTGTTTCTCAAGATTCATGAAACTGCAAAGAGAATATCAGAGAGTTTCCGAGTTTGTAACACAGACATAAGGAAGAGCATCTCAACGGTTCTTGATGACCTTGGTTGCCCAGCTGGTAAAATGCCAATTCACACGTTTTAGTTCTTTGGTTCCAAGGCTACTAGACCTATATGTGTTTACCTAAAAATACATCCCATTAAGTCTGGGATGGCTTTCTCCCAGATTGTATTACATAGTATCTCCATTTATTTTATTTTTTTTGCAAACTGAAAACATGCAACACAGGTATTCCTTGACTTACAGGCATTCATTATTTATGATGATTGCAGTGTCCCGGGCTCATGTGATCAACTTTTGCAAACTTTTGAAAAACAAAGTCAATGGGTAAGCCAGATTCTCTTAACAATTGCACTACTAATTTAACAAGTGTAGTGATTGACTTAGCAATTCTAGCAAGAAAAGTCATAAAATGCACCAAAACTCACTTAACAACTGTCTTGCTGAGCAACAGAAATGTTGGGCTCAGTTGTGGTTGTAAATCGAGGACTGTATGCAAAAGGATGTCCACCTGGGGATTTTTCACTAGCATTTGATCTACAGCGTTTGCAAACTGTACTGACAGAAGCATTTTCAGAAAGAGAGAAGGCACCAACATAATACGCTTGTCCATTTTACTGTTTTTAAAACAATTGGTACAATGTCATATTTCTTCCTATAAAACCTGATAAGAAGAGTCCTGGGAGATGCCTCTTCATGAAGAGGGCAGCATTGCCTTCCTCTGCAGCCAGGGAATGCTTCCCCCTACGATTGTTACTCAGAGAGACCAAGCAGATGGTCATATTTCCTTGAATAGACAAAAGACCGGGGTGGTGTATAAATCACACACATTTTTCACAATTAGTGTTGCTCCCTAACAATTTTCACCTTGATAATTGCATTAACCAAGGACATACACATTAATTAGAGTAATTTACTCCTACCCTATGTTTATTAACAATCATACTATTTGTGTTGGTAACATTACGGTATGTAATCATATGTGAACAAAACAAAAAGATTGAAAGAATTAAAATAAAAGATCAAATTCTTGTTAAACTACAAGAGAGATAAACAGCAGGAAGTTAAAAGGATTCATTTCAAACTTTTAAGAAATAATTATCATATATATGTGTATATCCACATACTACATTATTTCTTAGAATAATTGCCAATTATCTTGCTGAGAGAGAGAAATAAGATAATAATTGGCAATGCTTGTAGGCCAATGACATGATCCAAATACCTGCAGTTATATTTAGTAATAATTACTCAAATGTTTTCAGTCATATTGCATTTCATACACTTATGCAAATATTTTCCAAACTTCTAATAACTGATAAATGCTTTTATCATTTCTGAATTTGAAACATATTTCATCCTTATAAACCAAAGATTTCTTTTAAAGTGTGCAAAGATGACAAATATTAGTTCATCAAAGTTCTATTTTTTTTTACATAGGATTGTTGAGAAAGAATTTCATACCTCATTACTAGGTTCAAACAGTTTTATGCAGTTTCACACAATCCGTTCTATTGCATTATGATCTAAAGGATTTAGAAGAGAACTAAACCTTGATAACAGCTGTTGTATTACATCACTTAAAATCTGCTATAGATAAAATATAAAGAACCTTTTTCTGTATCTATTCTATTTGTAAAGGCTAAACTGTTTGTTCTAGTATCTGTTCAGGCAATTTGGAGATTAATGTATCACAGATTTAGTAATTTGTGTAGGCTTCAGCTCCCAGGATTCTTAGTGCTGTGCTGACTAGAAAATTCAAGGAACAGAAATGAACACATCTGGAAGTTTCCAAGGTTTGGAAACACTGTCTTAGATTCTGGATTGATCCCACATCCTCAAACTAAGATGTTTCTGGACAAGGATAAGATTATAAATTTAGTATAAAAAAGTTTCTAAGCTCCATTTATTTCTTTAAGTTTGCTCAATTTTTATGTGTTCTTTTCACTCGTACCTCTTGATTTGTTCTTCAGGTGAATGTTATAATATGTTGTTTTGTTTACGCACAACTTCTGGCTTGCCGCAAATTATTATTACTGGCCTATCCTTTGAAGCAGGAATAGTCTATTCTTAAAAGATTTTTTTGGAACAAGAACTGTGATGGCTGAATAGCCAGGATTTTCTATTTTTTTTTTTCATGATTTTGGAAAAACCCTTGGGATTTGTTTTTTATTCATTTTTAAATTGTATTAAATATATTTTAGGACTTGCAGTAAAGTTTACATGTTTCCTGTCTAAAATTATACAATGTACTAATGTTACTGTTAACAATCACCGAGATGCTCAAAATGAATCTGGATGACAGAAAAGAAAAAAAAAAGATTAAAAGAAAATATGTTAGGGCCTCAGACTCATAGACTCCTAAAAACTATCAAGTCCTGCATAAAGGCAGCATTTTCTTTGGGGCGGTTTTTTTCCCCCTATCATAGTAATTTCAGAATCAAAGTGTGTTCAAAGAGGTATTTAGCAGAGTTTATATCACTATGAACAAAACCAATCTGTTTTAGTGTCTCTTTGAACTCTTTTCCTTACTACTACAGCATTATTAATGTGCATATACAGAAATGCATTAGTTATTTTTTTAATTATAGGTACTGTGAAATCTTTTTGAAAGTGAATATAATTCTTTAAAAGAAATAAATCATTTGGAGGAGGAAGATCATACACTGCTGGAAATGTTATTCTAATTTATAACGTAACAAGTGTAGTTATTAAAACTTTTTCCAAAGTGACTTTCTATAAAAAATGAATAATAAAAACATTTTCTCATAATTTTCTATTTTTAAAAAAAGTTCTAAAATGGTAAAATATATACTTAATAAGGTAATATTTTCATATGTTGGGAAGTGTCTCTGTTCCATGGACAACTCCTAAAGAAATTTAAGCAAAAATCCAAGTATTCTGAGGCAAATGAGAAGGCAGATATCTCAACATTACAATTGAGTTTTCTGTTTTAAGTAAACTGGGATTAATTGAAATGTGGTTGTTGTGTATCATATTCTTGACACAAGCAGGAAATATGTGTCTTTTTCTATTTTTTGAAACCATCTAGAACACCCTATGAATCCATTTCATTTCTCTGTCTGAAGGTTTTGTTAAGGAACATAAATTGGCTTTGGCAAAACTGTGTATTCTCATGTGAACACCTGTGAACTGTTGAGTTTAATTGGGCAACAGCTGGTGCTGATTGAGAATTTTCTTGCCGTATCTCATTACGTTTCTGAATTTGGCATTTGTGGGAAGGTTGTTATTTACAAAAGCTTGAACACATTTTAAGGACTTCAAGGAAAATTATTAAAACAAATTCTGAGAACACTTGTGCACAGACTCCTTTTCTCATACATTCACCTCAGATATGATCAGTGCAGACAGTTATGGAGGATGGCATTAGATATTCTGGCATGATCAAGTCTTTTGATTTCAATTGTTTAGGCTGGATATGAAAATAACGCCTCATACTGTATAATAAAGAATATAATAAGTATTCCAAAAATGACAGATAAAAGATGATCATATTTTTATACCAAGCAAAACTGTTAGACATCTTAATTCAGTACAACTGGAAGCAACGTTGCAGGTGCAGTTCTATCAACTCCTGCTCAATTATGGCAGAAGATGTTATGGTCTTCCTTTGAGACTTTTGTCCCAACCTTTGTGGCCACCTAAGTCATTTGTGAATTGCTCTAAAAATAAGTCACATAAGTGCAGAAAAAAAATCTGTTGGACAGGAAGGAAAAGTAAAACGTAAAGACTGATTGAGATAGAAAGTAATCTAGAAGTTCAGTGGTGCCAATAGGGATGGAATTGGAGTGGCCAAAAGCAATGATAGTTTACAGTACATTTCTGCTCCTGTTATGAATAGACTAGACTAGACTAGACTAGACTAGACTAGACTAGACTAGACTAGACTAGAACTTTATTGTCACTTTAAATGTACCCTAATCAGCATACATTAAAATGACACTAATCAGCATACATTCTAAAATTTCATTTTAGAATTGTTAGAGTAGCTAACAGTTCTTAGCTCTCAAAACAATTCTTAGCTCTCAAAGGATAACCATTATGCACATATCCACATACACACACATATATGACACAGAGAAACATCACAGTCTAGTTCAAATGTATAGATATACATGATGGGGGAAAAATCCTGTAAATTTATGGTATAAGGAACAAAGCTATTACAGAATCTGGTAGTCCTGCTATAGATACTTCGAAACCTCCTCCCAGAAGGGAGCAACAGAAACAGACCATGAAGTGTGGAGTCTCTAACAATACTTCGAGCTCTAAGCACATCATGCCTGTAAGCAGCATCCTGAATAACAGGAAGCAAGTTTCCTATAATCTTCTCAGCTGTCCTTACCACTCTGTATGGACTTTCTATCTGAGGCCCTGTTGCCACCAAATCAAATATGATTCATAGCAGACTTGGCACAGTATTCATGAGTCATCAAAGGGAACAGTAACGAAAAAGGCACAGCCCTGTGGGAAACTCATACTCAAGAAGATGAAATTGGAAACTTTTCTTCCAACTCGCACAATCGGGGCCTATCAATAAGGAAATAAAGTATCCAGTTTCATAAATAAGTATTAAAACTTAATATGCCCAGATTGTTGACCAAATGCTGAAGAATGAATGTGTTGAATGCTAAACTAAAATCAACAAACAGCATTTGCACATGAGTATTCTTCTCCTCCAGGTACACCAAACTAAGATGAAGCACATAAGAAAGTGCATCATCTATAGAACAGTTCTTCCGATAAGCAAAATGTAATGAGTCAAATGTATGGCGAAGTCTTGCATTATCTTTATTAGGGCTGCTTTGAATACAACTTCTTAACAAAAACTATTGGTAAAATCTGGGACTAGTTCTTCAAATAATTGGCCCACATATGAATGTGTTAACTACAAACTGGAATTTTTTCCCCAGGATTATTATTTATCTAACCTTATATGAATTCTATTAATCATATTTAAAGTTTTAGTTATTATCGTTATTTTTTTGAAAAAAGTCAAAATAAATTATTAAAAAATAAATTCATCCACATTTAGTTATGGTCACAAAACAATATTGTTACTTATGAGCAACTTGGGTAACAAATTACTTTTACAAAAATATAAAATAATTTATATTTTGAAAGAAACACCTTAATCTTAACCCATTAATTTCTTTTTTATATATGAGACTAGGAAAACTTCTCTGTATTCCTGGGCTACCAATGGTTTAAGGTTCATACATTTATTTGATTAAGATATTTAAATAATTACCTGAATTGGGAAAGACAAACTGCTAGAATTTCTGAAAGCTGTAATTCAGCAGATTATGAAGGATGTAAATTCTCCTCCAATTTTTATTTCTTAGTATTTGTTTATATAATGCACATGTTCTTACAGTATTGGTCATGCAAAACAATGTCTCATAATATTAATAAAAACACTACATTTAATATAAAGTATAATGAATGATTATAAATGCTGCATTTGTTTCTATGAACCACATGGTCAGTAGACTCACTCAGAACATTTGAACTTACATCCTGAAATCTGATCCATCTGGATGAACTTTCAACTGAGTTTCTATGACAATACAGAGAATTGCTCACAAAGAGATGTTAAGCATCTTTTATTTTCTGCACATTTTCTCAAGAATTAAAATATACAGAAGTGGCTGTAAGTGCATTTTTATATCATCTCACTAAGTATTCTCACAGCAACTCAATCCTACGAGCTAAATTACCATTCTTTGCCACTCATAAGAGAACCAGAAGTTCAGAGAGAAGATGTTTGGAGTGCTGACCTTGCCAAGAGCAGAACAGCTTGGAGTGGGTATACACAATAGTAAATGGCAAATGAAAATAGAATTATTGTAGGAAAGAAAAAAGGGGAGAAATAAAAGAGCATGCTGTGAAATTATCAATAGATGCCTATTATCAAGAGCCACATTCTCAGAAAGCCCCAAGAGAAGAGTCAGAGCTATAAATATGTATTTTTTCTGATAAAGGAATAACCAAACCCAAATACTAAGAATGTCATTTATTTTATAGCAGTAGGCTAAAATCAGAAATTGCTAAAGACTAAGGATTCTAGAACTTAACCTAAGAAATTAGTTGTATAAGCAACTTATGACTATGGAAAAGGCATAGATATTCAATTTTATAGACCAGAGCAGAGGTGGGTTTCAGCAGGTTCTGACCAGTTCTGGAGAACCGGTAGCGGAAATTTTGAATAGTTTGGAGAACCGGT
>JANHZT010003022.1:19911-30253 GCA_032468215.1 Stegonotus admiraltiensis
TAAAATTATTATTATTATTATTATTATTATTATTATTATTATTATTATTATTATTATTATTATTATTATTATTATTAGCATTTAGACTTATATACCAGTTCACAATGCTTTACAGCCCTCTCTAAGTGGTTTACAGAGTCAGCATATTGCCCCCAGCAATCTGGATCCTCATTTTACCAACTTTGGAAGGATGAAATGCTGAGTCAACCTTAAGCCAGTGAGAATCGAACTGCTGAACTGCTGGCAGTCGGCAGTCAGCAGACATAGCTTGTAGTACTGCATTCTAACCACTGCACCACCATGGCTCATTATTAATATCTATGGATCAAACTGGAGGGGTCTGTGATTAGTATATACAGGGCTATCATAGGTCCTGTGTTATTCAACATATTTTTTAAAAAAATATTGATTCCTATTAACTCCTGGGAAACTGTTTTGCAATTATGTTATATAAATAAGTTGTTAGAAGATATGATTATCAGATTTGTAGACTACATAGAGATAAGGTAGAATAGCAAAAACTTTAGAAGGTAGTTTCAAATTCAGGAAGATATGACAGTCATTTAATGATAAAATTATTCAGTCACTTTTTGTTATCTTCTCACCCTCTGAAAACTGTGTGATACAAAATGAACAGCATTATTCAGAGTTGTTTCAGAAAACAGAATTTAAAAATAGATTTTAATGCAAGTAAGATATAGGCAAAACATCAGGAAAAATAATCTGAATTAAGTTGAATAGTTGAACACCCTGCCTTAGGAGTTGGTGAAATCTTCTTTGCTGGAGCTCTTAAACAATTGGAATTGGGCAGGAATTGTACTAGATGATCTTTAAGATAATGTTCCACCTTATATTCTATGATTCTGTGAATCTATTTGATAAATCAAAGTTTCTCTATAAAGACATATATTGATATACAAACTTACTTGAAGGAATTGTACATTATATGAACTATAAAATCTTTGCATATTATCTACATTTTACCATCCCAAATCAAACCATTTAGACTCTTGATTCAAATATTAGAGTTTTCTTTAAAAAAAATTTGACCATTTTGTTCTATTTTTTACTTTGTCATTATGGCAAGGATGGCTTTCTCCTTTTTCTCCATTGTCCTCTGAAGTAAACATGGCTTTGGAAAGTAACGTCAAAGAGTTGCATGCTTTTTTCAGGGGATAGCAAGATTAATGTTCTGTGGCATCTCCTCCGTTTGTTAGATGTAACAGCTCTACTCTTTTGCCAAGAAAGAGTCATATTTTTCTCCTTTTAGCAACCTTTTAACTTGACAGGTTCAGTGTAGCTCCCACAGAACATGACTATTAAAGACAAAGGCCACAGTTACAAGTGACACTTAAATTGGTTTTTGCATTTCCCACATCAGCAGAGCAACAGTGACTGAACATATATACAGTTTTAAAATGGCTCTTTTCTGTTCAGTCTTCTGTTTTAAGGGCAGATGTTCACAAGGAACAAATTGAACTTAGTTATGAAATCAATAGTTTCAAGAGTCCCTCTGTGAGGGAAATGGGCGAATTTTAAATTTGATATATAAATAAGTAAAATATACCTATAAAAAGCATGACAAATTTATGACAATAATCATACTTATATCCATGCGCTGTCTGTCATGTGTCTACTTCTTTAAATGAGAAAGATGTTTAACCAGAATTCTGGGCACCAATATGCTGCTGAGCCTCTGGGAGCTTCTTAAATCAGTGTTTTTCAAAGTTGGCAACTGGCTGGGGAATTCTGGGAGTTGAAGTTCAACCAGTTGCCAGCTTTGAAAAACACTGTTCTAGACTCTCAAAACAGCAACCAGTTCATATATCAGCTCTTCCAGAGAAAGATAGTATCATTGCCTTTTTTAATCAACATTTTCCTAGCCTTATCCACTAGGTCCCGAAGCTGATATGGTTTCTTTTTTTATGTGCTCATGTGGAGTTTAAGAACAATTATCCTTTTTACATAAACCTCATCAGGTGGGTAAAAATGATTAGCTGTGGGGATGTGAGTGCATTCCATTCATCTATTGCACCTCCATTAAAAAGCTGGTTTTCTCACACCCACCCTTCCTTTTCAACACATATTTTATTTAAGGAGGGCTTAATGTGGCAACCACAAGGTAAGACAATCTTTCACATCCTAATGGCACCTCCTTAAATTAAATGAAGCTACTGCTGGGAGAAGATATGCTCTCAGTTTTCCTGTTCTAGCCTCAGGGAGACAAATTTTTGTATGATAGCTTTTGTAGATGATCTCTGCAAGTTCATTTCTGCTAAATACATTTTCTCAAATTTCATTTAAGCAGAGAAACATTAAAAGAACAGCAGGTTTCATTTATCTGAAGACGCATATACTTAAGCTGTATCTAGTTGCATTTATTGTATTAATTAGATTGAACTATACAATGAGGTTTGTTTTTTTATTGAAGAATAACTTAGCTTTAATTGTATATCATATTTTATTATACCTGTATACATATACATGTATCTTGTATCTAGCTTAGCTCAAAATGCAAGTTCCACCTAGTTCACTGCACATAGACTGTTCAAAAATGAGAAAACTCTTCGATAAAGCATTCTACCTGTAGACAAACTGAAAAGACAGTATCTACAACAAACAATTTTTTATTTGATAGTTGAAACATTTTGAACTCGTTCCCTGAGTGCCTCTTTCTTCATAGAAAACATCTGCTAAAGTTTGGGCAACCATATTGAGAATTAAGAATGTTCTTTATATAAATCCAAAACAGAGATTTAAGATTTTCTCCAAAACAGAACGGATGTATGCCATACTCAACATTTAGCATGGTATGGCTACTGTCATGGCCCCTTCGGAGCCCACTTTGGAGGACGAGGAGTTAGAACTGGGATTGGCTGACAGGGATGGCATGTCTCTCTTAGCAGGTTTGGAGAGATCAGGGACTGAGGATAATGCTGTCCCTGGCCCTCAGGCATTGGGGGAGGTGGTTGACCAAACAGAGAACTACCTGCCTGCACAGACACAGGGGAGGTGCTTATAGGCAGCAGATCTTCTCTGATGTGGAAGAGCTGCCTAATCCACTCGATCCAAGGGCAAGGAGAGCAGAGCGCAGGCAAACCCAGAGAAGAGCTTCAAGGCTAGTCGGGAGGAGGCCACCTCACCCCTCAGGGGTGGGTTCTACTTACCTTTACTACCGGTTTGTAATGGGGCCGTGCACGTGCGCTTCTGTGCATAAGCTTCCTGATGACATCGGGGTCAGCGGGTGGAGCCTCACACAGGTTTTACTACCAGTTCTATAGAACCAGTCTGAACTGGGGTCAACCCACCACTGTCACTCCTCCTCACAAGGAACATCTGGAATAGAGTAACTTAAGCAGAAATTGTGGGGAGTTAGTCTTTGCCAGAAACAATTGTTTGCTTTGGTTTACACTTTCCCAGCTTCAACTCATGCCTGTTGCTGTTTGCCTTGCCTTGCCTTGCCTTGCCTTGCCTTGCCTTGCCTTGCCTTGCCTTGCCTTGCCTTGCCTTGCTTCAAAGATTGCTCTCCACCTTTTGTCATAGACCTTGCCCTTGTCCTGTGGACTGTTTTTGGCTTTTCTGTCCTTTATACTGCTTCTTGCCTTTGACCTTTTCTTTTCCCTGAGGACTGCTAATGCCTTGTGCCTGGACTCTGCCTTGTGGACAGGATTTGGAACCTTGGACCTTGCCATGTGAGCGTACTCCTACTCTGTGGGCTTTATTTTTACTATAGGGGTTGTTGTTTGGGGGACTGAGCGTGAATGACTTCATGGTAGTAAGGGGATGGAGGGAGCCTTACAGGTTGTTGACGGGTCATTTTCTGGATCATTTGTTGAAAGAAATTAAGGACTCTCTAGAGGCCTGCCTTGGCTTGACCACCTGGGTTATAACAGATACTTAGAATTTAAATGTATTGCTCTGTTTGGAATGGTTTATTTTTATTAACTTAAACCAGCACAAAAATGATGTCCCAAGTGATTGGAACTGTCCTGATCCCTAGCATGGGAAGCTGCATGTGACATGAGACTGATAATCTAGTCAATATCCCTTATTAAATAGCATTATGGAAAAACCTCAGTGACTAAACCATGATGGTGATGGATAGTGTAGATAACTGCAATGTACTAAAAATTGTAACTTGGAATACAAGAGGAGTAAATGACAGAGCAAGAATCAATAGATTAAGAAAAATATGGTCTATATCACGGGTATCAAACTCGATCGTGTCATGTGATGTATTGTGACGTATCATGACGTTTTTTGCCTTTGCAGAGCTGGGATGGGTGTGGCCTGCACGTAATGCATCCAGCCTGCAGGCTGCCAGTTTGACACCCCTAGTCTATATAAATAAAAGAATGAAGAAGCATGCAGCAAATCAGAATGGGAGCTTTTTAATGTAAGTGGAATTGATGATTCATGCAGGGAAGTAAATGTATAGGTTTTATTATGAATAAAAGGGCTAAAATTTAAAATTATGAATTGGTATTATGTATTAACTCAGGGGCAATATAAAGTTCAGAAATGAATGAAACTGGTGCAAACTGGTAGGGGATTGTCATGGGAGACAAGGAAATAAGTTTAGCACTTGGAATCCAGAATCTGAAGTTAGAAAAATGTAGGAACAAGACCTAAGTTGAGAAACAAAGGGAAATAGATCATGCAACAAAATTTGGAACTTCATAGCAGACAACATGGAGCCTACAAAGAAATGGTGGAATTGGGAACTGGATGGCAGGGACACAAAGTGGAGAATGAAATTTAGAGTTTGGAAATAGTATGAAAGGACTGAAATGATGGGGTAGAAAAAAATACAGCCAGTCCAAATAAAGTTTGTGCTATGCTAGATTTGATTCTGACAGACTTGATTCAAGGAGAGACCAAACTTCCTTGGGTCCAAGGAAAGAAAGGATAGCAGATCTCAGCCTTCCTCTACCAGACTGGCTTGGTAAACATTCATTCAGACTTGTTTCTTGCCTTTTGGTAATTCCCATTGCCAATACCTATCCTCTGGGTGGAACCTTTACCTGGCATGTGAGAAATAGAGGGTCCCCTTTGTACCTTTAAGATGTACAACTAGGGTAATCTACATGAAAAGCAATCCCCACCCCGAATCCAAAATGGTTCCCAGTTCCCCGCTGCACATTGAAGGGGAACTGGCTGCCCACCGCCTGAAACGCGGCTCTGATTATTGCATTGGGGAATCTGGGCAGCGGTGGCTGGAAAGGAGGGGCATTTTAGTTTAGGAGCTCCCGTTTGGCTTGCTCGGCTCCTGGGCGCAGAGAGGGCTTAGGCAGCGGCAGCGGCAACTCCTCACATTACTGAGGAGTGAAGTCATCATGACCAATCTGCCCTGAGCTGCCCGCTGGACAGCCAGAGGGGTGACCAGCCACAAATCATGGCACCCACCTTGTTCCCCAAAGCTGCTGGGCGGATTCCCCCCCAGACCGTCCCAAAGAGGGTTGTTCCTCAGGCTGTTCCTCCCCCCAGAGCATGCAAGGGGTCTCTTTGGGGTAAAGCGAGTAGTCCCTGCACCTCTTGCTTGCAGGAGGAGGAGGAGGGCGACACCACCTTAAATGCTGGTAGGCAGAGGAAGAATACTTTTTTCCTTGTTTTCCTCCCCCAAAATTAAGGTGCGTCTCATACTCCGGTGCATCTTATACACCGAAAAATACGTTACTTTTTGATTCCGTGAGAATTCCAAGATGAACTCTAGGACTCAAAAGAAATGTCAAAACTTTCCTCTCCTTTCCATCTCAGCAACACTTCTCACTTCTTTTTCCTTTCTATATGATATCTCATTTTCAAAAAAAAGGAGGGCGGGGTAGTTTTCTTGACAAGGAGAGCTTGAAAGAATAGCTCACATTTGAGTTTGTGGATTCCCTCTTGGTGATGTAGGTGGCCTGATGGAAAATGTAGAGGAATGTAGAACATCAAGGGACAGACCTGTATCAGTGATTAGTCCAATGTTTCTCACTCCCATTCCCTTCTCAGCCATTTTAAGATGTGAGTATTCCTGGCTGAGGTATTCTGGTCCACAATCTTAAACTAGCTAAGGTTGGAAACACTGGTTTAGTATTTCCAACCTTGATTCCGAGAAAGAAATGAAGGTAGGAATCGATAGATAAGAGAAGCATCTAAAATTAATAATCCTTTCCATATTAATCTTAATAACCCTCGTGTCATCTTTAGTCACCGATAGATAGGATAAAAATCTAATTATAATAATAAAAATATCCCACTATTCTTGTGTAACCAGTGTCCCAATTTCAGAAGAGGTGATATTAGCATAAAAGACAATAAGTCTTTCTAACTGTTAATTCCCAAAAAAGATACAATGGGTCTGTTCTAAGGCCATTCAGGATATCCTTGCAAAAACAAAACAAAAAAACTCATAAAATTCTTCTACTTCATTTAACTATGGAAACTGATTTTTTAAAAAAATACCTTTGTATTCAATGGGAAGATGACACCAGGTTTTATAAAATTAACTTTTCCAAGCTTGATAAGTGACACTTGTTGTGCTAAACATTTCATGCAGACTGGTTTGTGATTGTAAAAGAAGCACACTTTTAAAATCTCCGTTAAGTCTCTAGCTCTTTCTCTATCCCCATCTTTTATTCTTCCTAATTTATTCTGTTTACTTTCTGCTGAGATTTTTCATCCCTTGCCTTTTCAACTGCTTTGCTTATTTAATTATTTCTCTTCCAGCCTCAAATTGGACCCAACTGCCCCATGCAATTAAATTGCAGAACCTCAAGCTGACTGTTTGTATTTTAGCTGCTTGATTAATAGTGTTTGCATTTAAATGGTCATGGCTTGCCTTTGAAGCCATTAGTACCCCATTACAATAAATGGAACAAACCAGGCAACTTTTGTTTCAAGTTGTTTAGGGAGAAAAGACACAAAACTCCTAGGCTTATTGATTTCCACTAGAGACAAGATCCCCCCCCCCTTTTCATTTAACGGAGTTTTAAATGTGGGGAATTTAATATTCAAGATCTTTAAATAACAGACATCCTTTCAACACTGGAGATTCAGCCTTTCCTTAAGTCATCCATAATTGTAAGACTACTTCAGCTCTGCAAATCCACCAGCTGCTGGCCTCCTTACTTCATGCATTCTAGGCACTAAACAAAACCAAATCCACACATACCAATCAATTTAAAGCCTCTTTTCTAATGCAAGTACTTTGGATGTGAAATTCCTATCCAGCTGAAGTAAGTAGTAAAGCAGGTAGGTAAACTTCTTTTTTTAAAAAAAAATTATACAGGGAAGAGATTTCAGTGATTATCTGAACATATTAGCACTCTCACATATGTTTATTTAGTTATGATCATCTTGTCCCTGCATGAGAATCAGTGGTGGGTTGCTCCCGGTTTGGTCCAGTTCTATAGAACCGGTAGTAAAACCGGTGGGAGGCTCCGCCCACCCACCACAATCTCATCATGGGTGATCTGCGCATGGGCAGAAGCAAGCAAGTACGAGCGATCCTGTTGCAAACCGGTAGTAAAGGTAAGTAGAACTCACCTCTGATAAGAATCTTTTCTAGCAGGCCAAGAATGATACGATAACATTTTAATTAACATTAAACAGTTCCAGACGTTGTTATCTATAACTGAAAATAAAATACATGTGGATTTCCAGAAATTATCCTTATGTGAACTATCTTGCCACTGGAAGTCAAATATATTCCTTCATCCAAAATGAAAAGTCACAATATTATAGCACTATGGCCTTTTTTAAATCTTCTTCCCCTTCCTTTTCATTTTTAGAAAAGAACAGGCAACAAATTCAAGAAACACCTACCTTTCTCTTGTGGTCCGTGCATTGTTCTAAGATCCATGCATAATTCTAAGACGCTAAATGCAAGATTATGAAATCAAACTAAAAGCAAAACTTTGGCTCTCAAAAAAAGGATAAGGAGATTAATCCAAAGCAGAAGTTCTGAAGTAAGCAGGACAAGAAGATGTGAAGTATTTTGTCACTGCCCCTTCATAAAGTCATTCTAATTAGAAGCATCATTTACAAGTATTTTATTTGAAATTACATTCTTTTGGAGGCCAAGCTGCCAAAACTGAAATGTGGTCTGAACTTCAGGCCAAACTAAGGTCCTCTTTTGCTGAACAGTGTAGAGACACAAGCATTCTTCTCAACATTCTTATAAAGCTATCTGTCAGCATATCAGTATCTGTAATAGAGACATGGTTATTATATAAGCCCAGGCTTCTCCCTCCTTCTCTTGGCCAGCACATTATCTATATCTCAAACCCTAAATGGATATACATCGTAGAGATCCACCAAGAAGGCATTCTAATAGTTATTGATGTTTGCTATACTTAATCACATTTGCATCAGAGTGGAGAATATTTTACAACTGAGTTCTAGGAGGACTTCAAAGACCATATTACAATTTTGATAGATCCAAAATTAAGGAAACAGAGCTTCTTCCAGAATAAACAATGTCCTCAGATTAATGTCTATTCCCCTATATCAGTGATGGCTAACCTTTTTGCCGTCGCATGCCAAAAGCGGTGGGAGCATGGGGGGTCGCGGGTGCGGGTGCCCACATCCATAATTCAACGAGTCCCACCCTCCCGCACATGTGCACATGACCCCCTCACACTCCCCCTGCTTTTGGCGTGTGATGGCACAGTGGGCCTTGTAGGCCCGTTTTTCCCCCTCCCCAGGCTCCAGAGGCTTTCTAGGAGCCTGGGGAGGGCAAAAACAGCCTTCCCCATCCCCCAACCAGCCTTCCGGAGGCCGGAAACAGCCAGTTTCCTGACTTCCGGTGGGATCGGAAGGCCTGAAAATCAGTTGGCTGGTGCGCACATGCATGCTGGAGCTGAGTTACGACAACACTCACATGCCCACCAATATGGCTCCGCGTGCCACCTGTGGCACCCGTGCCATAGGTTCACCATCATGGCCCTATATGGTGGTTCAAAAGTAGACAAGGACACGAGCTGAAAAATTGCTTTCTACATGCTGAGTCTATCAAATTCATCTCTGATAGACTCACAGCAAAAAAAAAAAACATATACCAAATTCTTCCACTACCAATGTATTATCTTTCTCTATACACACACACACATAATACAAAATCATGTATGAAAGGAAGTTTTTTCCCCCTGCATATTGTCTATTTATGGATCTCTTGCAGGATACATTCCTATGCAGCCTAGTCCAATGTAAGAAGACATGGACTGACATTTTTAGGATTTTGGTTTTCACAAACAAAATTAAATATACAACTGATTGAGACTACTCTAACTGCACTCCCAAATTTGCAACAGTTTTAAGGTAAAAAAATTTAAAAAATCTTTACCTCTGCCTTTTTTTTTCTTGAAACAATTTGCTTGTAATCTATAAACAAAATACAATAAGTGAAATCACTTTTATAATTTGTCCATTATTGGATTGTATCAGAACATTACCAAATATAGTTCAGTTCACTTAGAAATGTCTCTGTTCTGTTCCTAGCCATTATCAAGAAAATAATAAACCCCCAAGGTCCAGGATGCAAAGGGAATAGTCAACCTAAACTGTATCTGGAAGGCAATTGGCAAACATTGCTAATTTACCATTTTTATATTATCAGGAAGCTCCATTAACAGGCTGTTAAAAAAATGCTTCTAGCAACAGAAGGAAGATAAATCTTCTATTGATAAAATAGGCATCAAATGAGCATGCCCAGAAGAAACCCCAAGAAGAGGAATATAAAAATAAAAATGTCAAAATGGCATCTGGGAGGAAGAGCACAAAGAACACAAAGCATTCAGAGCAAGTTTATTAACTTTAGCTATTTGGGACCTCAGATATTTCCAGGCACGGTTTTGTAATGGAGGAACTCTTTCAAAAGTAGCATTCATATAGTAGCTGAGAGGGATTTGAATCTGATGTCCCTATCAGGGGTGGGTTCTACTTACCTTTACTATCAGTTTGCAAAGGGATCGGGAGCACACGCTCGCTTCTCTCTTGCATGTGCCTTGCTTCTGCGCATGCGCAAATCACTTCTGATGATGTCAGGGTCAGTGGGTGGAGCCTCCCACTGGTTTTACTACCGGTTCTATAGAACTGGTCTGAACCGGGGGCAATCCACCACTGGTCCGTATCCCAAATCCAACTCTAAAAATACCATATGAATAAAGATAGCATTCTGTGTTTGGCATAAATTAAACTGAATATTTGATTGCTATTATTATTATTATTCTTTTATCTATGACAATCAAGTGGCAATTTCACATTCCATTCCACTTTTTGGTATGATCTTTCTTTCTTTCTTTCTTTCTTTCTTTCTTTCTTTCTTTCTTTCTTTCTTTCTTTCTTTCTTTCTTTTTCTTTT
>JANHZT010003022.1:75244-90040 GCA_032468215.1 Stegonotus admiraltiensis
GGAAGGCTGAGTCGACCTTGAGCCTGGTGGGACTCGAACTTGCAGTAATTGCAAGCAGCAGATGTTAATAACAGTGTATTTAGTCCACTGTACTACCAAGGCTTGTAGGTACTACCAATTTAAGGTCTATAATCAGTGGTTTGTGTCTACAGCCAGTCAATACTCTGCATATTAAATTTCCAGGTAGGTAGGACTTACAGGGATTTAAGGGGTAACTTGCTTAAAAATGATACGCTGCTTTATAAAACAATTGTTCACGATGCAATGCTGCATTTCAGATTGTTCCCAAAATGATGCTAATTTGGAAAGCATATAGATATAGACAGAATCAGGAACTCTTTTGAGCATTGATTTGAAGATGTATTTTGCTTTCAAATGACAAAATATTGGGTTAGGAGGGGAAAAAACCCAAGACAAAAAAGATTAAGAGGCATAAGAAGTCTGCCTCTTTTAATTGTAAACAAAATTGCACAATGATGTTTCTCAGCTTTAAGTCATGTTCAAAGACAAATACTTAAGAAGTGCTAACAGCTGGCTTCCTTGTGTACTCTCAATAAATCAAATATGGGGGAAGCCTTTACTGACATTTATTGTAAAGAATGTGTTACAGGGCAAAGTATTGCACTCTGTGGAGGCATGCAGGAAACTGGCCCACTTCCAGAGGCCTCTGGTGAATATACAAATCTTATTCAAGACAGATTAGGTGGCTTAATAAAATAGAAATATCGTGTTCTCTACCTAACAACAGGGATACAGGTACAGAAGAAACTTCCTCATTACCTTAAATGACCAAAAGGTGCAATTCTTTCTATGCCATCCTGTCTTTTAATTGCCTTTACAAATGACACAGAAAAGCATACAAGCATATTCAAAGGCAGGATGTCAATTGTTATACTTATGCATTGGAAGCTGTGCCTTTGCAAAGCAGTATATGGTAATCCATTATACAGTGGATTTTTTTTCTTCGACAAAACAGCAAGGCAAGAATTTCCATAAACTTGCTTTCAGACTACAAATTATTTCTCTTACAATGAAAAGCTCCAAAGACAATTCTAACTTTTATGACCACAGAAAAGTTTTAAAAACTGTGATGATTATTACATATAGTCACCCCAAATAGTGAAACTCTCTTGTGACTAAATACTACTCATCATTAATAAAACTAGCTCAAAAGAATCTTAATGTAACATCCCTAAAACATTGCTTATATTGCAACTGGTTGATAAATTCCCAACTAATAAAGGAGAATATTTGTAGCTCAGGATTGAAATGAGGGGTCCTTGGTCCTCTCTGAACTTGGTTGCTTTCTTGCAGATGTTTCATGATCCAAAGTAAGTAACATAATATGTGAAAGCTGATGATATTATCTAGTTTGGGTCATGAAATGTGTGCAAGAAAACAACCAAGTTCAGAGAGCACCAAGGACTGCTCAGATTCCCAACTGAACATCCTTACAAATTAACTTGAACACCAAATTAGAAATGATTGTCTTATTTCATCCCTTCCAATCTTATATTTTACTATTACACTCTTAATATATTCATTGACTGATTATGTACCAACTAATCAGTGTGGATTCTTAGTGACCACATTTTCTCCAGGATGATTCCTTCTCAATGTGGTCTTTCAGGTAATGTAACAGAGCAGCCATCGTCACCGTAACCAACTCCAATGGTTGATTTGTTTGCTGAACTATTTGATGGGGGGAGGGGTTTCACTATCCATAGAATTCTCAGCTTCTTCAACCAAAGTTAAAAAGCATCAATCCTTCTTCTTTACGTCCAACTTTCATTTCCATAGAGCATCACAGAGAAAACCATTTCTAGCATGGATCGGTTGTGGTTTCACTTAGCAACCACTTACTATGACTGAATTGTCAATCCCAATTGCAGTCACTTAGAAAGGATTACCGGTATTTTCTGCCGTGTTTGGACTTTACATTTAATCTTAGGCTGCTGGGTTCCTATAAGCAAAATCTATGGAAAAGCTGGCAGGAAGTCAGAAGTTCCTTTTGCCATGTTTTTGTCCACTTGACCATGTTCCATAGTACCTGACCAAAGCACCCTATCCTCCCACCTGCACTACAGAGTGCATTTGCCCCTTGCATTCCCTCCCCACCTGTCTGCAGCTTTCACTTGCAGCCTGCTTGCCTGGGACCCTCATCACTTCCCACTTAACAATCCTGGGGTTATGACAGCAACCAGGCCTGCTGAGATTGCTCTTATCAAACATCATGCTTTATTGCTTAGTAAAGAAAATTCCTGTCTCAATCGCCATCATAACCCAAGAACTAACTGTGGACAAGAAGGAAGTTGAAGCAGCCCCATACAGACAAATTTTAAATTTCAAGTACAGATAGTGTTTCTAACAAAGTATATGGACAAGTCTTCTGAAGTGTGTGAAAAAGTATGAATAGCAGAGAATTGCCTTTAACCATTTTCAGCACAATATCATATTTATTAGTCAAATCCAAGATCCACATAACCTTATATAACTCTCAGATCTAAATTCTAATTGCCAGAAGCACCAAAATTCTAATATTGTGTGTCAGCTGTAGAGATTTGGAAGTTTCATTTTTAAGAATAGCCATCTGCTTCATCCTTAGTAAAGAAATGAGCTTGTGTGGAAGCATTAAAAATGCAGTTTCCCATTATGTTTGCCAAAGGCAATATTTCTCAATTTGTAGGAGTCAAAGAAAAAAGAGAGAGTAAAAGTTAGCCTATTAGCAGAGTTGAGCCTTTCTCCCATAGGACTTAGTGTGATTTACTCCACAACACAAACATATGTAGATTAGACAGGTAAATGCAGTTTAAACATTAATATTCTTCTCACAATGAAAATTGAAAGAATTTTCCATTGACATAAACGCTACTGAGAGACTGCTGAAGTTTAATGAACTGAGAAAAAGTTTTCATGTATATGATATGCCGAAAAACAAATAAAAATTTGCTGACAAAATATATTTTTAAATTATATACTTATATATTATAAAACCAGTAACTTAGACCAGGTATTTTACATACAAAGTAATACCACATTTCAGAAATCTGTGGCTTCATTTTCAATGCAGTGTCAATTGCATTTAAATCTAATTGCTCATAAGAAACTTAGTCTTGCATGTTTATTGTGTACTTATTTTGGGTATGTGGTTTATCCCTACAAATTCTATGATAAATTCCTTTGCTAAACAACTGTAGCAAATTACTCAGCTTGCTGGCAACATTTGATTTCGCTCTCTCCATTTAATTTTCAAATAGGTTAAATTCCCAACAAAGGCGGGAGATTTTAATATCTTGAAGCAAGGAACTCAACCAGCTACAGAAGGTGCAACTGCATTATTGCTGGGAAAATTTCATGGGCTTTGTTACAATGCCTTGTTTATATATTTTAATTTTTTAATTAGTGGACCCAAAGTCTACCTTTTATTGGAAATTTTATTTTATTTATTCATCATATTTCTAATTTAACAGATTCTATTGAGCTTTCATGGAAGTGAAAAGAAATTTTAAATGCTTGCCATCAAATTCAAAAATACCATGTGTGGCATATTTCAAATTGTCCTATGTTATCAGGAGGGCAACTGAAATGTAAACTGACAAGGACCTTACATTTTACAAAAATAAATAGGATTGCTTGGGCCCTACAGACTCTTGTCTTTTTTACTCTGCCTCAGGCTGATGCAAGGCCTATCTACCTCCCAGAGGTAGATTCATTTTACATTCCAGCCCAAGTATGAAGAACTTTTTCTATGCAAATGTTACACTGAATATACAGGAAAGTAAGCCCAGTAGACACAATTCACCATCTCCCAATATATCTAAAGTCTATATTGAATTAATTTCTGTATAGTTGAAAGAATATTACATATTGTTAAGTTAGAACTGTGTAAACGAGCACTTTGCAAAGCATCGTGGTTCAAATGAAGTATTCCTCCTCAAAGACAGTTAGGTAGTTTAGAGGGCTTGATGCTTTGATGACTTTCACAACTGGTTTCCATACGTGCAGAAACAACTGTTTCATTCCACTGGGAATTTCAGTGGATTGTGGCTATCTGTTCATCAAGGTGGCTGACTCTTCTGAAGTGCATGGCTGTAGGATAGGGTTCAACCCAATAAATAGTTTAGAGTTTGTCAGAGTATATTCATGAACTGGAATAGGGCATAGCAACAGGTCAGCCAATGGGGGACTGTTTGGTAACTGAAACATAGTTTCAGTTGTATGGGGCCATAAGAGACAATTTGGAGCCTGGGCGTGGCTTAACTGTTCTGAACATAAGCTTGAGTGCACTAGCTTCTCCCTCCTCCATTTTGCCTTCTTCATTTTGTGCTTCCATTTTGTGCTGTGTTTGTACTTGCTACTCCTCTTCTCTACAACGTGGAAAAACCTACAAGGGTATTGGATGCCTTATGTGTTGTTATGTATATGAAAACATTTTGAATCTTGCTGAATTGTCTGATTGTGTGTGCTGCAACAAACGCTGACAGAGTTCCCCTTCAAATGTTTTGTACTGCCATGGTTACTCCAGTAACTTATAATACATGTGTCTATACACAGTCCACCTTGAATATGAATGGAAATGGACAACTTAGTTCAAGTCTGCACTGAGACCTCTGACTCTATTTTGCTAAAAACAGGATGCTATCTTTATAGCCAAATAGAATTTTAAAATACCACAGAGAACACAAATATTCAGACTGTTTACTAGAATCAACAGAATGTGTTTGGGAGATAAGAACTGAGATTTTCAAAAATGGAGTTTTATTGAGAAGTATTTAAAAATGGCAATCTAAGATTTAGATTAGAAAGGATAGTTTGATGAGTAATTATGTTGTCAGATAGATATCCCTTTGATGGATCTTGTTTCTGGAGTGAAAGGAAAAAACACAGTATAAATTGGAAAGCTAACAGGATACAGAAACTTGTATCGTATTTTTTGCTCAAAGCAATAGGCCAATAATTCTTGGGCATTAAGATTCAGTCCTAAAAGAAGAAAAAATTAAGCAACTTTTTCTTTTAGAATTGAGAAGGTGTAATTGAGTAGCATTCAGAAAAGAACTACAGTACATAAATGTGGAAATTTAGTATTCATCTTAGTGAAACCTGAGAATTACTTGGAGAATTCAGAGATGCATAATTTGGACACTTAGCCAATGTGTTAACAGGGAATATTCACAAATCAGTGAAAGAAATAAGAAACTTTGAACCTCAAGGAAGTTGAGTGAGCTGCAGAATTTGAACAAGTGTTATAACTTTTTATTGTTATTTTTAATAAAACTTATATAGCAGAAAAGGGGCATTCTACTTACCTGAACATTCCTTCTATGTGCGCTGCAGGTGAGTCCAAGCAATGGGTTCAATTCGTCTGATTGGCCAAATACTGAGTTGCAAAATCTTTGGCCATGCCTGGAAACTGAGGCGCCTTCCGGCCGAGCTTCAGTTTTTGAACAAAAACTTGGATCTGCAGAAGACGTAGTCCATGTGATGACCGACCACTCCTGGACCCTGGACCATACCAGAACCAGGGTGGGATTGGACTCACCAGCAGCGCACATATAAGGAACAATCAGGCAAGTAGAACCCCCCTTCTCCTGTGCGCTGCTTGGTGAGTCCAAGCAATGGGATATACCCAAGCTAATTTGATGTTGGGCGAAAGAGAGATCAGTCCAGGGTCCTCTCGGCTGGCAGGACTTGCTGCAACACGCGTCTCACAAATGCTGCCTCTGAAGAAGCAAAAATGTCCAACTTGTAATTTCTCACAGAAGGAGAAAGGGAAGCCCACGATCCTGCAGATCTCCAGGATGGAAGCTTGGCTGGCCCAAGCTGCCGTGGTGGCAGCACTTCTAGTGGAGTGTGACATTATGTGTCGTGGACCAGGTTGAGCTTGATGCTCATAGGCTAGTGCAATACAAGCTTTTAGCCAGCATCCAATGGTGGAAGGTGACACATTCTTGCCCGTTGACCTGGGCTGAAAAGAAACAAACAAAGCTTCCGTATGTCTGAAGGAAGCTGTCCGCTTAATGTATTTCCGCAGAGCCCGACAAACATCTAAGGTATGGCAGCATTTCTCATGTGGATGCTTGGGATTCGGGCAGAAGTCTGGTAGAATAACTTCCTGCACTCGATGAAACCATGTATTAACTTTCGGAACAAATGTTGGGTCCAAACGGAGAATGACTCTAGCCGGGTGAAAGATACACAGATCTGAACAAACTGAAAGAGCTGCCAGTCCTGAAATTGTGCGCAGAAGTGATCTCAACTATGAATGCAACCTTAAAGGTGAAAAGTCTGAGGCTGGCAGATCTCAAGGGCTCGAATGGGGGTAATGTCAGTGCCTGCAATACCAGCGACAGGTCCCAAGTCAGGTATCTGTGAACTGTCGGGGGTAAAATGTTGATACCCCTCTGAGGAAGGTACGTATCCTCAGGTGTTGAGAAAACGGTAATGTCCCATCGCCTAGCAGGACGGTGGCCAAGGCAGCAACCTGTCTGCAAAGCGTATTTGTCGACAATCCTTTGTCTAGACCAAGTTGCAGAAAGTCTAAAACTTGTGGAACTGTTGCCGATGTGGGAACTACTTTCCCCTTGGCACACCAGCAACAAAATGAAGTCCAAGTGGCCTCATATACTCTGTTCATAGAGGCCTTGTGGGAAGCTAGCATCATGGAGATCACTCTGCTTGAAACTTTGTTTCTCCTGAGGGTCTCCCGTTCAAGAGCCAAATGGCCAACTGCAGCCATTGAGGGTCTGGGTATACAAAGCCCCTTGGCTGAGAGATACCTCATTCAGTAGCAGTTTCTAGGGATGGCCTATGGACAGCGACATCACATCTGCAAACCATGGCCTCTGTAGCCAGTGAGGTGCCACGAACAACACTTCTGCTTCTTCCACCAAGATCTTCCTGATGACCCGTGGTATTAGGGGTATCGGAGGAAACACGTACAAGAGCCCAGCTGGCCACGGACAGCGAAGTGCGTTGACTCCCTCAGCTGTTGGTGTCCTGAATCTGGAGAAAAACCTCTGAAGGTGAGTATTGTGCAGGTTGGCAAACAGATTCAGGACCGGTAGTCCGAATCGGTCTGTTATTTGGTGAAACAGGTCTGGTGGAGTCTCCATTTGGACTGGTCAATCGTTGTTCTGCTCCACCAGTCCGCCCAGGTGTTGGAACTGCCGGAGATGTGTTCTGCCCTCAAGGACAGCAAATGTTGTTCCACACAGTGGCATAAGTCGTTGGCCTCGCGCATCAGGATTTTGGATCGAGATCCCTCTGTATGTTGACATGTGCTTTGGCCGTCACATTGTTTGTCAAAAGAAGAACGTGCTGGCCCTCCAAGTCCAATTGAAAGTGACAAAGCGCCAGATTCACCGCCCTCAGTTCCAGCCAGTTGATGTCATTTTGTAAATCTTGCTCAGACCATCGACCTTGGGCCACCTTGGATCCCAGGTGTGCCCCCCAGCCAAACAAGCTGGCGTCTGATGTCAGCACCTGTCTGGGAGGTTCTCGGAATAATCATTCCTCTTCCATGGCCGCCAATGTCCACCACGAAAGGGAATGAAGAACCTGCCTGGGGACTTTGATCTGGGACAGTGAATTGCTTGGGCCTGCTCTCTGACTGGGGAGGAGGAGCCATTGTAGGGCTCTTGAATGTAAATGAGCCCAAGGAAGTATAACTAGGCAGGATATCATTTTCCCTAATAGTAGGGAGAGGAACAGTAAGGGAACTAGGTCTACGGACCTGATCTTTCCCACCAATTCTCTTACGCTGTCTTGTCTTTCTTGGGACAGGAAGACCTGAGATGAGCAAGTGTCTATCACCACTCCCAGATGAGTTAGCCTGGTAGACGGTGTCAATTGGCTTTTCTGGAGTAGCACCTCAAACTCCTGCTCTGCAATATACATATGCTTATCCATGCCACTAGGGCAGGAATAGAGACAGGCTGATCCCTGTCTCTGCACCACATCTACAAAAAACTTAGGTGATGGAATTACTTCTTGTGCTGTGACCTGTTCTGTAAAAAGGCTGTCACAGGGATCCTGGGATTCAGCAGAACTCCCCATCCGCCCCATATTGGCAGTAGCCTTGGCCTTAAGCAATAAGGTCTTAAACAGGGAAGGGCGAAAAAGTCCAGAATATCCTGGTCTATCTGGAGAAACTCCTTTCTCCTCAGAGAGCTCGAAATCCCCCAATTCTTCCACTCCTTCCAGCAAAGCTTTGCTATGAACTGATGGGGATGGGGAATGGCACTCTACCAGATAATGTTTATCATAATGCAATTGCTGAGGATGGGTTCCAGTCCTCACACGGACTGAATGCAAGGGCCCCAACAATCCCCTCTGGTTAAGTGCAGTATCAATGCCTTGGGCAATAGTCTGTGTAATGGCACTATACAATTTTGCAGAAATAACTTATTTAAAACTGTCCTGAAGATGGATTCCTGCATCTGCTGTGGGTGTAAACGTGGCAGATGAAGCAGAAGAGCTGGTGGCAGACCCTGATAATGCCCCTAAAGTAGAAGGCTGAAGATCTTGATCACTTCCCCTCTGGAAAGGGGTATCCTGAGACTGCTGTGACTCTGGAATTAAAGTAGGAGACCAGTTTATCTGGTCATCCTGCACTGGCAATGGCAGAGGAGGAGCTAAAGTTAAGCTAGGGACAAAAATGCCCCCAGAAGTCCCTGGGGCATTTGCAGCCTCTGCCTGCTTTTGAGCCTTAGCAAAATGTTTCTCCAATGCTTTTTGCCTCCTCTCAGCATCTTTAACAGAGGCAGAAGAAGTAGACTTAGAATGCTGAGCCTTAGATCTGGTGGCAGGTTCCTTGCCCTTTTTCCCAGATCTAGCCTTCTTAGGTGTAGAACACCCAGCAGCTTGCTGATTAGAAGAAGATTCAGCATATTCACTATTATCTGAATCCCGATGATCAGCCATGATATTTAATTTACTGGTAACGAAGGCTTGGCAAATCCCAGAAACTTTAATAAATTCCCAAGGGGGGATCTTACCACTGAATAATTGGTTTTATACTCACTGCGCAGTCCAGGCCTTAATAAAAAGCGCCAAACCGGCAAAAAGGCTTGTAAGCACAAGGCCAGCGATAAATATGGTAGCAGGGACAAAAGGGCGTGAAAACTGGCAACACAGCTCACAAACGCCTGCCCAAGGAGTGCGAAGACTGGCAACAAGGTCCACAAGCACTTTCCAGGTGCCTTCCAAGCTCCTAACTGAAGCCTCGATTGTTGGAAGAATCAAAATTGCTGCAGCACTTCTCCCAGAGCTCTCTCTCTCTCTCTCTCCCAGAAGCAAGCAGCAACGTAATAAGAAGAGCCACCTCCCACAAAATGGCAGCTATCGGTTCCGATCTCCGCATGGGTTCCAAACCTCTCTCTGCCAAAATCAGCAAGCAGCCACACTCTCCGAGTGATTTATGAGGATTCCAGCTGTTTCCATCGTGCTGCCCCTGGATCATCTGGTAAGCCAGAAGTTGACCACCTGGCAATTGCACCCACTGTGTTATCACAGCTCTGATCTAAGCTGTATATAATAGCCGCTCGCTCAGCTACACTCTTAAAGAGACAAAACCTAATTTTTTTATTTAAAAAAATCCAATTAATTCTAATTATTAATTTATTGGGAGCAACTCAGAATATGTCTATCTAGGCCGACTGAGTTGAAAAAACTGCGGCTTGGCCAGAAGGAGCAGCCATGGCCAAAGATTTTGTAACTCAGTTGAATTGAACCCATTGCTTGGACTCATCAAGCAGCGCACAGGAGAATTCTGAAATAATGACTTCTAGGTATTACTTCCATCAAATCTTGGTATTAGATGGATTTAACTAATTTTCATACAGAATAGAAATGTCAGGGTCAATTAATAGAGGATACAAAGTTTATTTGATTAATTGGGTTGCGGAGAATAATTTCAGGCATGCCTATGCTAATGAATACCAGAATATAAAAAAGGCAAAGACATTGTCTTAACTATTTTCTAAAGAATTTTCTAAATTGTCATGGGCACTCTTTCCTAAATTTGATAGTTCTTACTACTTGTGATGACCCTGGAAAAACATCATGAGCTTAATCCAGGAAAGCAAAGGAAAGAAACTCAAGGTTGTCCTGCCTTGATTTCTTTGGTAAAAGATGGAAGGAAGGGAAAATGCTGTCAGGCATTGAGATATTGCTATGATAGTTTATGGTAATAAGAGTTTTAGTATTTGAGTATATATATACATGTGTGTGTATATTGATGTCATGCCAGTGTCCATCAGTATTTTTATGAATTGATTAATAAGATATTTTCCAAGAGCAAGCAACATCGCAAGGGCTCCAGTCAATGATCTATTTGGGAATTTTGAATTAATATATGGACATCAACTGTTGTTTCACCATATTTTTTCTTAACACTCCAACCTAAGCCTCACTAACTAAATCTAAATCCTATATCATTTAATACAACTGAAAGTACATCCAGTTTTATGACTCTCAGTCATTTAATATTTTCTTTGTTAGAAAATTTGGCAGAGAAAATTGTAGTCTTGCATTTCTGTCAGGTAACTCTCTCATTATTTTCAATATAAAGATTGCTATGCCAACTGATGCAATGAAGGCAAAAGGGTTTTGAACTTTAAAAAGCAAAAACTGGGAATTCAATTTTAAAGGATGCTGAATTTTAGTTGAAATCAACGTGTCCTTAGGGTTCAGCTTATCTCTTTGATAAAAAGACCCACTTTTAAATTATATTTAGATTTTCAAGCAGTTTGAAGGTACCACAGGACCAAAAGTTTCTTCTACTGGTAAAAACAAAACAAAGACTTTCTTGAATTTTTTTGGACATCAAAAGTCCTTTTAAAAATATTCTTACTTTGAATGGTTAGAGAAACAGTGTAGGATCCACACTTTCTTTCCTGCCACCAAAATAAACAAGCAGAAAAGCAAAGGATGGAGACATTTTGAAACAAGGGTAAATGCAAAACAAACATATGATCCAAAAGGAGGAAATTCCTCACTGAATATAAAAGACAGAGCAGGTACTACATTTAGAGCGCGTTACATACACTCTAAAAATAAAGGTAAGGAAAATATGACTTCTGGAATTCTTTCCAATGCTTTTACCCAGCACTAGCCATGGGAGATGCTGATAGAATCTCAACTGCAAAGAAGTAATGTGGTGCGCCTCTGTGTATCTCTGTGCACTCTTTCTGCCATGTTTTTGTATAAATGTTGCCTGTGTGTACATGTGAGATGGTAATAAGGATGGGCATATAATATAGTCTAGTCAGGATTGATGCATATATAGAAGTAATCTTTGACTTTATGAGCCCAATTGGGACTGGAATTTCTGTTGTAAACTGTGTGATTGTAAAGCGAGTCAGAACTATTCTATGACAATTTTTATTGTGGTCATTAAGCAAATCATGCAGTCATTAAGCAAATCCAGTTTCCCCAATTGGCATTTTTTCCTCTTTTTGCTGGAAATAGGCAAAAAAGGCCATAAATTGAGACTAAGGGACAGGATTCTGCAACCAGTTGTAAATGTGAGCTGATTGCCAAGTGCCTAAATTGCAATCACATGGCCTGCATGAGTGGTGTGATGGTTGTATGTGTGAGTACAGATCTTAAGGCCATTGTAAATTTGAACCATCATTAAATTAACAAATACAGGATTATCTGTACTTGTTTTTTTTGTTCTCCTCTCATGTATATGTGTATATGCGTAAATAGCAGTGTTTCTCAACTTTAAAATATCTGGACTTAAATTCCAACCATGCTATCTTGGGATTTCTGGAAGTCCATGTCTTAAAATTGCCAAGGGGTAGAGAGTGGGCTGTATATACTGCAGTGTGGATCGCATGACCAAGTGGAAGGCATTAAAAACACTGTTACCTTGGGTGTCCCTAAGGAAAGCACTGAAGATTTTTTCTGGGTTTTTCTTCTTCTTCTAAAGTTCTTGGGTGGATCCAGTCCATTTTCCAAATTGACCTTTGGGCAACCTCTCCTAACAAATTTAGTAGGATTGTATTTCCCTTTTTTAGAGTTATGAGAGCTTATGTACTGGAAACAAATTCCTTGAGTGTCCAATCATACTTGGCCAATAAACAATTCTATCCTGTCCTGTCCTGTCCTATCCCATCCTATCCTATCCTCCAGCTGATACCAAGATAAACAGTCCTGAACTTCTTTAGGTAATTTACTTTTAATGTTTCACTGAGTTGTAAAAAAAATCCTTATTCTCCTATACTTCTTATAGTTCTTCTAGTTAATATTCTTTTTGTACAGAGAAATGATACATCCAGCCACCCAGACAATTTGTAAGTAAACCATACCCTTATTTTAACATTTCCTCAGCCATACCATATATACCTACAATGCTTGCTTCCGCATCTTTACTTGGAGTTGGGTTTTTTCTGGAACGCTGACAATTAGTTTGTTAGAAATAAAAAAGTTTTAGAAGTATAGAGAACGAGTTTGGTCTAGTGATTAAGGAACCAGGCTAGAAATGAGGAAATGATGAGTTTTAGTCTCATTTTAGTCATAAAACATTAATTGGGTGACTTGGGTCAGTCACTCTCTCTTAGCCCAACCCACCTCACAGGGTGATTGTTGTGAGGAAAATAGGAAGTGAAAGTAGTATGTATGTCCCCCACTTTGAGTTATTTAGAAAAATAATAAAGGCAGTATAAAAATAAATAAAAATAGGTGCAAGAAAGCTAAACAAGGACTTACAGGCAAAGGGAATGGAATTAAAAATAACTGATTAAATGATTTGGGATGAAACTGAAGTAATAAATTCTAGAAAGAGTATTTTTGAGATTTGTATGGAAATAATATTGATAAGTTGAAGAGTGGAACTGAAAGAAATGTTATAGGTGTTTGTGTCTGTGGGAAGCCATAAATACTGTGAAATTATTGAAAAATGATGCATTTTCCAAAGTTCTCTTTACTAGAATAGGCAAACTGGCACATCTGGGGAAACCCGAATCTGAAAAGCCCAGGTTTTCCTTCAGTAAGTCAAAGTTCCCAAAACCATCCCCTTTTCCACCCAGTCGGTCACATGCTCCAATCAACATCTGTCCCATCCTGATCCAGCCCCCTGACCTTGACCGGCAGATGCTTCTCCAGATGCTGGATCGCCCTGACCTTGACCGACAGGGAGAATGCTATTATGTCTACTAACCCCCTCTCCTAAATCCGCCCTCCTACTTTCCCACACATGAGAAAGTGGCAGCATTGGAGCTTCCGCCCTAATAGGGCTTCCAAAGCTGACACTAATTATTCTTCACTTCTTATACTTCTATATATAATCTTTAATACTATGGGCTCAATTGTAATGGGTAAAAATAAATAAAATATTTTCAATTCCTTGCTCTTTTTCAGTGTTTTTGCCACAACTTTTTTTCTGTAAACACATTATATAATTGTTTGCTTACTTTTATACAGTATTCACTTCATCATTCCACAAAACACTGTCTCATATTCCATAATGATATATATTTTTGCTGCACAATGCAATGTAATTCTTTTCACTTTATTCCAAGTATCTTGTACCTTCTTTTTCTTGATGTCCACTTCTATTAATTCAACTGTGAGACTAATCCATCTTCTAACACTTTTTTATAGTGCAATTTATATGCTTTCTTCTGGGTTTACTTTCTAGTTACTTTCGTATCTCTTCTTCTGGGTTTTTTTTCTCACATTCAGTCACATTACTAAAAAATGGCCTGTCCCATATTTAGCACCTGTAATCTTTCTGACCTTCACTAATTCTCTCACAATTTTCCTCATAAATATTCAGATCAATCATGCTTTTTGAGTCATTCCTTTTTTATAGGCACAAATTAATAGATAACTGTTTAATTCATGTACATGTATTCGTGAAAATATGTCTTTTTCAATGCAGAAACTTTACAAGTCCCCGTATTATTTATTCTTGATGCTGCGTCCTATATGTTACATAGATCCTACCCATCTATTCATGTAGATTTTTCTTCTTCTAACTTGGGTTGTATTAATTAAGAATGTTATACAACTTGTATCATAACTAATCTCTGGTTTTTCCATTAGGAATAGTTACTTGGAGATAATATAAGACTATTATAAACTTATAGATTCTTATTTTAGGGAAAGAGCCGCGACAATCTAGATGAGGTTTTATCATACTCTCTGATACACATTTTAGTCCTTCATTTCTAAATGTGCAATTTCATTTCCTACATATAATCTTCAACTACAAAGTCTCATCACTTTCACTATTTCACAGTTCCACATTTTTCTCTCTCTCATCTTTCAAATTTTACTCTTCTTATATTCTTTCAAATGTCGTGATTATCACCAAACTAACTCACAGATATTACATGTACTGCTCAATATGGTTTGGGTTAATAAAGTATTTAACATAACATTTCTTACTGATATGGTGAATCTGTAGACTATGTTATCAGCCTTTGTCACATTCATGCCACTTGCAGCATTCTTTAACATTGGCACTTTTAAATTAATATTATAGCAGGACCAAAATCCAGTTTTATCTTAAGCATGGTCACACTGCTCTATGTAAGCTAGGTTCCCTGATCCAAAGACAATTTTGCCTGAGCCCTACAAAGTTAAGAGTAGGCTTGCCAGGTGTCCACTATTTGAGCGGACAGTCCACTTTTTTCACATTATGTTCACAATTTTTTTTCACAAAATAGTGGACATTTTTTTTATTCAAAAGCTTTATGATGAAATGGTTCATAATCTAAAGCACACGACAGCAAAGTAAAATGTAATTTAATATTTTACATATTATTATAATATATTTGATGTTTT
>JANHZT010003022.1:171842-190674 GCA_032468215.1 Stegonotus admiraltiensis
CACAAGGTGTAAAAGAGCCAAGTTTGCCTACCCCTGGGCTTAGGGCAAATAAGACACATTTGCTTATTTATTTAGAATGGGGAGATCTTTAGAATTGGTTTCAGCTGAGCATTGCATTGCATTGCATTGCATATATTTTACTCTATGGATAATCATCAACTTATGACTGCTCATTTAATTCAACGTTATGACAGTGCTGAAAAAAATCAGTCCTCACATTTATGACCATCACAATGTTTCTGTGATCCCATGATCAAAATTGTGAGAGCTGTATGTACATTAACTGCAATGTCTGAGGGACATGTGATCATGTTTGTGTGTTCCCAGACAAGCAAAGTCAATGAAGGAAGCCAGATTTGCTTACGACTGCATGTTTCATTTAATGACTGGTGATTCACTTAATGACAATGGCAAGAAAGGTTGTAAGACCAGGTACAAACCACGTAACAACCATCACACTTAGCAATGGAAGTTCCAGTCCCAACTGCAGTCATAAGTTGAAGCTACTTGTATGTGTCTCTATCTATATGCCCCTCTTTTTGAGAGGATAAGTAAAATTCAGGTTGTCTTCCTTTCCAGATTTCTGTCCTTGAGTAATAGCTGTTTCATTTCATATCTATTGCCAAAAAGAATTTTTGTTAACGTTTTACTATTTCTAAATTTAGATACTGCCAGACAAGCCTTTTTAGACTGTCTGCTTTTGCCATTTCTATGGAAAGCAGCATCACTTAGATGAAAGCTATGCCTTCCACACTCTTTCTGGATCCAACTCTTCTTTTTTACATAACTGCTTGTGTCGCGTTTCATTTATCAGTTAAGATTAAGGCATACTTGTATCTGTCAGACATTTCCAGGTGCTGGATGAGTAGAAAGTTGCCATTTCTCCTGCCTTTGTGCTAACTTGCTACTTAAGTGCTAAACAGCTGGTGAGCCACATTGATAGTAAGAGTTGTACAGTGTGCACCACATACATAAATAGGCATGATTCACAGATAATATAGATCTTCTTAACTAACCATCTCCTTCCCGGTCTCACTGAAATTGTAAAAGCTCAGGTAAGAATATACAAGTGCAGATTCTAATTATAAGGTGAAATCCTATGGATGTTTTGGATTGGAGAACAATATTTCTCCATGATAATTCAACATTTGTCTATGGAATATTCTCCAGAACTGAAGAACTCCTATGAATCAAAATCTATGAATTCAAAATTCAGCACATCTGTAAGGTACCAAACTAAAAAAACCTAACATATTAGTTTTGGAATAGTTTGGGCCAGGTGATGCTTATAGATGTTGTCAGGTAACTGATATCTTTATTTATTTATTTTCACCAGTTGTTAAAAACAGCATACATTGTTACAGTTTTAACTACTAAGGATTTTTCTTTTAAACATTCCATAATATTCCAAAATATATTTATACATTTACAGCAACTATTGCAAATCTTTGTGGAAGATGCTACTTTGTGCTAAACAAAATATCTTACCTGCACAGCTCCCAAGTACTACATAGCGTTAAAAATGTAATTTCAAAAAGACTTCAAGATATATATTGTACGAATTTTATAGTCCTAATTCATTTAGGACTGAATAGGCATATATTTCATGCTTTCCATAAAATATAACTAAAGCTTAATATGCTAGATGTCCTGAAAGAAAAACATTCATAAATGTTAGCATTGTTCCTTATATTTTGAAAGTATCTTAAAATTATTATTTTTGAAAGAGATATATTGATTCATATTTTCTTAAGACATAAAGAGAAACACACTTCAGAACTTTTTCTACAGTTGAATTTGGGCAATAAAGGTATACTCAGGAAGAATGTAACAGCAGAGCCAAAACATAAATTATTGTATCTAATTCTTATTTTGCTCCAAGGCCATTTTGCTTCATGCTCAGACTTCTAGTAACTTTGCACATTTTAAATTTATGAGGATTATAAAAGACAAACAACAACATGAAAATATGCAAAATTGAGCACTACATAAAGCTGAATTTGTAACACAGTAACACACATTATTTTTAAGTGGAATGATTTTGGGGTTATTTCTTAAATCATTGATTTTTCCCTGTTCATAAATAAGGAAAATAAAAAAATATTTTTATTCTGCAAACATTTTTCTGTTTTTGGCAGTACCAATATATGGAGAATTGATTTTTATTTAAATTGTACAAATTAAAAACCTTGAAGTTTCCCTCCTTAGCTACTTACTTTGCAAAATTCAGACTTAAAAAAAGGAGGGGGCAATACTGTAAAAGTATTATCCAACCAAGTTGGGTTCTTATCTTTTTCTGTAAGCTAGCATTTTTATCACTTACTTTCTACATTACTTTCTATTAAAGATTGAATTAAGAAATTTAAAAATATTTAGAGAGTTAAGTCCATTAAGAGATATATTTTCTATTTTGACACAAATCAGTTTTCAAGCATGTGAGAATTAAAGCATTACTGCAATGATTTTTTTAAAAAAATACGATAAATTGTCTTTATCTCCTCAGAATCTTCTAGCTGTTCTTAACTTTTCCCAATACTTTCTCTTTTTTAAAATATCATAGGAAAAAAGTAATGAGAGCCAGCTACTTGTTTAACATGGCTTACCCAAGCTGTTTGTATATTTACAAGCTGCTTAGCTCTATCATTATATTAAAGTTTCCAAGAACCGAAACAGAAGAATATAACTTTTTCGAGAAACTGTACATACTTTGCTTTGTGGTGTACCCTCTTGATTTGGTTGGAATACAAACTTTGACATGACTGAAACTTGAGGTTAGAAAGCAAAGCAGTTCTAACAGATTTTAGGACCAGATAAAAGTTACCAGAAGCCCCAAGACGAAAGAAAAAAATCTATGCAAGTATCTCAAAAAGTCAAACATAACACTCATTTATTCCCCTTCTAAAATATTATCTGTAATTTCAATAAAACTATAAAACCAAAGTATGAAACAATATACAAACCTAAGGCAAAGGAACAGAATGCTGTCTTCAGCTTTAAATTAGGGTAAATTAGGGGATAACGATTGTGTATGTGTGACTGCCAAGAAGCTGATATCTCTGAATACACTAATACTTCCAAAACTTTTATAATCTCTCTACAGCAGATAGATTATTGTCTCATCCTCTTTTAAAGACTTCAAGGATGGGAATAGATGGCAGCCAATGTAATTGTCTTTGGACCCCTGCCACCAAGCTACTAGTTCTGAATCTCACTGTGCACTCATAGTAAACACACACACATCTAAATTCCTATCACAATATTGTATCTGTAGTCAAAGATCTGAGTATAGCAGCCTACTGCTGAGAATTTTAAAATTATTTTAAAATTTTAAAATTATTTCTTTTCTTATATGTAACAGTCATTTACTTTCTTCTGCTACTATTCGTTTTTGTTTTGCTTTTAAAATTAAGCCTACATTACTGTGCTACTGCAACTTAAACTGATCTCTTTGATTGGCAAGTTAACATTAGTCTGCAGAATATATGAAATCATGCATTTTATTACACAGCCTGGGTAATAAAGCATGATCTAAAATATAAATTGTTATAAAATGTTAATTTAGCCCTGTAAACACAAGAGTTAGAGATATTTTAGTTTTTGCTTTACCTTTGATCATTCATACTTGGTAAACAAAGCAAATCTATTTAAAGGCTGAAGCAATAATATGTGTGTGGTAGTCACTAAACATTAAAAACAAATGAATACTACAGCACAAAAGGAATATTGTCACTTTCTTGTACCTTACAAAATTCCTTGTTTCTTTCTAACTCAAAGAATAGAACAAATGAACTGCAATGTACCACGGGGAAATGCAGCGAAAGAGAAAAATAGAAAGAGTTGTTACAGTGCAAATGGATACAGAGAAGAAGAGGTTAATTGTAAGTGACAGTGTATAATTTCTATTGAAGAGAATCCTGAGGCGTGTAAAAAGAGAGGTTACTCTGAAGTCTAATAAAACATTATGCTGGAATGCCTCTTTCTTATATAGGAAAGGAAGCTGCATTGTTTTATGGCTGGATAGGCAGCTGGCACTACACTTTGACCTCCAACCCTGACTCAGCAAGGAGCTCATTTATGACCTCACAAGAATCAATCAATTAAATGAGATCATTCAGGAGAAAATCTCACAGACTGTTTGTCTTCTATCCACAGCTCTCCTCTCATTCCCAGACACATGGTGGTATGCAGGTCTAGTTAAGCTGCACAATTTAGTTTCCTTCATAAACTCACCATTTTTCATGGGTATTTGATAGGTTCTTTCCCTCCAATTCAAAGCTTCTTTCAGAAGAATGTAAAAGGGTGTGAGCTCTCTATTCTTGCCTTAGATTTGATTAATTTGTGGTTTTTCATGTGCCTATTTCCATTCAGACAATGGAAATAGACTGGTTCAACTCCATCTACAAGCAATTTATGGCAGAGACATTGATATGTGAAAAGAAAAAGAGATTTCTAGAGTTGCTTTAGCTTAAGAAGCAAGAAGTATTTAAAAAAAATAAACATCTGGCTTAACACTAATAATGACTGATAAATTACAGCATATTTGCAAAGATAATCAGAGTTATTATAGTTTGAAACTATGTATATAGTTTGAAAATATGTATATAGACTCTTTTATTTAAATGAAAAGAGATATCCTTTTAATCAAGGACACTGCTTCCCAGCATATCAAGTAATGAACAGAGAATGAACAAGTACATCACGACTGACTGGGTCTTTTTGGAAAATCTTAAACAGATTGTATCACATGCCAAGGAAATGTTTCACCCACCTGTAGTCAAAACAATCGGCATTTGCTCTACAATGATGTCAACAATAAAGGGATACAACATAAGATTGCAAGCTTTATCAGTGTGCTTAATCAAAGTTTGTTACGAAGTTATATTCTCCAGTGTGATAGTGGGAGGGTCCAAGAATGGGTTCTATGATGTCCTTTCTGCCCAGAGACTGAGTGAAACTTTGAAGCCACACCCAGGTGCCTCTCTCTCTGCCTCCAGTTTCAACTCAGTCTTACCTAGAGAGACGTCTTTGGACAGTTGGGACAGGATCAGGTTCTAGCCTACGTTTTGGCTTCTTTAACTGTTGCAGCATTGTGGAGATAGCAGGAACTCTCGCCCTGTGTTTCCGCCACCAGAGCTGAGCTCCGTGCGCTAGGTTGTGCTGGCCAATCCAGTTTTTCTGGCAATGCCACTGACTTGAATCCCTTTGGACTGGGACCAGTGGGAATGTGCTGGCTAGCCCAATTTGTCTGGTAAGGCCGCCAACCCACAAGAGTGCTGGGATTGCGCTGTTCTTGCTGCTGCGGCTTTCGGAGCCATGTGAGCTGGTTTTAAAAACCTGCCAAGCTGCTTCGTGTTGCTGAGCCGGGTTTTTGACAGCATTGCTGAGGACGCAGTCAAATTGGACCCTTTACTTACTGTGGTGTGTGTGCTGGCTTCTCAGGTGTTGTCAGAGCTGCCACCACTTTTCCTGTCAACAGAGCAGCCTGTCATCTTGCAAAGCCCTTAATTGTTTCTCAGGCTTCCCTATCAGATCAGAGATGTCAAAATGGCTGACAGCTCCCCAGAAGACAGGAATGGAGCTAATGGTCACTGTCCTGCTTCTATAGAGCATGGCAGCAAGGGCTCTGCCAAAGCCAGGTCAGCTTCTAAAACGGCAACTGCTAGGATTAAATCTAAGGCTCTCAGGTCCTGTAGAAACTTCAGCGCAGAGAAGGACATTAAAAGTCCTAGAAAAATGATTTTCAAGGACTGCAAAGAAATATGGCAAACTGCCAGGTTCTCCCTTGTCAGCTCCAAGCACTTCCCACTCTTTTCTGTCAGAACCGGTAGCTCTACCACAAGATGCAGTTCTACTGGAGAAACCACTAGAGGGGGCAGGAGGGTTTTCTCCTTCTGGTTCCATTCAGCTTGACATCAGAGAAAAAAATTTGTATCCCTTTGAGTGCATAGCAACTGGAAGGCAGGAAAATTCTGACAGGTCAGTTCCTGTTGCTACATTTACTCCCACTTCAGCAGAGCTCTGCCCAGTGGGCAGTCAGAGGCCTGATATATCTCAGGATATGAGATTTATAATTGCTCAAGCCATATCCCAAGCTATTGCTGCAGGCTTGCAGCAAACCTACCACCCTGACACCTTTGCACGGAAGAGCATGTCGTGTGTTCCTCCTTGTTTGCATTCAGCTAGCAGACCTGACTATCAGGAACATCATTCTCACAGGCCTTCAGGAGGAAGTCAGGACTCCCTTTGGGTGATGATCGGCAGAGATCTAGAGTTCTCGGAGGATGAGGATACGACACCGGATCCTTCGGTCTTTACTGGGCTCTTCCCTCCAGCCCTTTTCAAGGGTTTACTTCACAAGGCTAAGTCCACTACCAAACTGGGAATGCAGGCAACATCTTCAGAGGCTCCTCTAGACCCTGCGGAAGGTCTCTTTTTTGAGTCTAAGTCAGCACAGGAAGAGATCCCTACCCCAAAACTATTTTTGGACGTTATCCAAAAACAATGGGATCAACCTGGAGCCTTTCCCACCCCAATAGGCAATGACAGGCGTTTTTACAACGCTGGTCCAGATTTGGCTGAACTTTTACAGCTGCCTGCGATGGATGAGCCTGTGCCGAACCTCGCCTCCTCATCCTCAATTGTAGGTGGGGATTTGGCCAACAAGTTAAGAGCAGAGGACAAGAAAGTGGAACTTGTCCTCCGTAAGACCTACCAAGCTGCATCATGAGCAGTGAAAGCGGCCACAGCCGCATCCTTTTTTAACCGCACTTCCTTGCTCTGGCTCAGTCAGTTGCAAATGAAGTTGCCAGCACAGGATGTGCACCCCCACCAATATCTAAACAAATTGGTGGCTGCCAGCCAATTTTCCACAGACACAACCTTGAATGCGGCAAAATTTGCCTCCAGCACTCTTTCCTCCTCTGTCACTTCGAGGAGATTGTTGTGGCTCTGCAATTGGCAAGCAGATGCCAGATCTAAGTGGAGACTGGCGTCTGCCCCTTACAAGGGAGCTAGGCTGTTTGGGGAGGCCCTTGATCTAATATTGATTGAGAACAAGGATAGGAGGAAGGTTATGCCAGGTATGTCCTGATGAGCAGACCACAGGCCTTTTCCCTATTACTGAAGACCAGCATTCTGGGCTCCTGAGATGGACAGCTCCACTCATCAATGTTTGGGGACACAGAGGCAGGATTGCCAACCAGAGAGTTCCAGCTTTCATGACCATAAGCAGGTTTTTCAGTCCCATTGGCCCTTTCAAGGAGGAGGAGGCCATCCATTCCGCAGGCCTAAGTGAGTCTCAGGCCAACCCTCCCATTGGGGGCAGATTGGCTCTCTTTGCTCCCCAATGGGAGGAGACCACCACAGACAATTGGGTGCTCAATATGGTGAGGCTAGGACTTTCTTTGGAGTTCCTCTCCAAACTCCAAATCGCTTTGTACGGTGCCCTGTCTAACAACATCAAAAAACGGGGTCTAATGGAAAGGGCCATCCAACACTTGTTGGATATTCAGGCCACAGAACTGGTCCCGCAGGACCAAAGGAGACAGGGGTTTTATTCCAACCTGTTCACCATGCCAAAGACTTCGGGGGGGGTGAGTTGGAGACCAATTCTGGACCTAAAACATCTGAACACCCACTTGGCCTACAGGAAATTTAAGACGTGCTCCCTGCAATCCATCTTGGAGGGCATATGGATGGGCAGCTTCCTGGCCCCAATAGATCTCACGGAGGCCTACCTCCATGTGCTGATTCTGCCAGCACATTGTAAGTTCCTGAAATTTCACTATGGAACAAGTCACTATCAGTACTGGGCCTTGCCCTTTGGGCTGGCTTCATCCCCCTGGTGTTTTACCAAGATTCTGCCAGCACTGGCAGTTCACCTGAGATTCATCCCGGTCAGACTCCAGTGCTATCTTGAAGACATCCTCATCCAAGCCTCATCTCCATCACGAGCGGCAGAGGATGTTCGTACGACAGTTCAAGTATTACAAGCCCATGGCTTCTCTGTAAATTTCAAAAAGAGCCATCTGGCACCAACAACATGAATTTTGCATCTCAGGGCAGTGATTGATACCTCTCTATGCAAGGTGTATCTGTCTCAAGAGTGCAGGGGCAGCTTGACGGCTCTGATGAATCAGGTGCAGGAGAGGCGCACAATGTCCATGACCCTGCTATCGCAGCTGCTGGGGAAGATGGCTTCATGCATTTCCATTGTTCCCTGGTCATGGCTGCATGCCCACCCACTGCAGTGGCTCCTGCTTCCCTTCCAGTGGTCCAGGAGAAGCAATGTATGGGTCAGGATTCCGGTGTTATCATCAGTTCTTCACTCACTTCAATGGGGGACATCGCTGGCTCTGGCCAAGGGCTGTTTCTTCTGGGACCCTGACAGGTTGGTGATTACATCAGATTCCAGTCTGGTCAGCTGGGGCACGCACTTACTGACCCATATGGTGCAGGGGTGTTGGGACACTGGTGGAGCTTGCCAACAACATAAATTGGCTGGAGCTCTGGGCAGCACATCTTGTCCTTCGCCACTTTCAGAGTCTAGTCAGGGGGCATCATGTCCTGATTATGACCGACAATGTGGCAGCAAAAGCCCACATAAATCGACAAGGGGGCACCCACTCAAGGGAGCCCATGGATAAGGCGAATCATCTGGGGGCTTGGGCAGAGGCTCATCTCCTCTCCCTAAAGGTGGAACACATCACCAAGTCCACAAACGTGCAGGTGGACTCCTTGAGCAGGCACACGATCGACCATTCCAAATGGAGACTTCACCCGGACATCTTCCAGGAGATGTCCCAGAGATTCGGTCAGCCGATCATGGACCTGTTTGCCTCCCCGGCAAATGCCCAAGTACCACGCTTCTTCACCAAATTCGCAAACCCAGGATCAAAAGGAAACAATGCCCTGCACTGCCCTTGGCCAAGTGGCCTTCTGTATGCCTTTCCACCCCTTCCACTCATTCCCACTGTCATCAGGAAGGTCCTAGTGGAAAGGGCAGAGGTCCTGCTGGTGGCCCTTCACTGGCCCAGGTGTCTGTGATCCGCAGACCTGGTGAGTCTCTCAGTGTTGCAGCCCTGAAGGATCTCTTGGGTGAAGGCTTCCCTCAGCCAGGGGGTCTTGGTCCACCCGGAGCCTCAGTGGCTCCAGTTGACCGTCTGGCCCTTGAGAGGAATCTCTTGAGGGAGGACAAATATTCCTCCAGGGTCATACAGACTATTCAGGCCTCCAAGAGGCCATCAACTACCCAGATTTACAATGCCACCTGGAAGACATTCGCCACTTGGTGCTTGACAAAGACCATTGACCCTATTGCAGCTTCTGTGCCACAGGTCCTAGACTTCCTCCAGGATGGGCTGGATAGAGGTCTCTCACACACCATCCGCAGGCAAGTGGCGGCCCTCTCCATGGTGTTGACTGGTAGGGAGCGGGTTCCCTATCTCATCATCTGGTGATTCAACAATTCATCAGAGTTCATAACTGGTCACAGATACTCTTGTTCTCTCTGTGTTGTTTCTTTTGCTATTCTAATGATCTATTTTCTATTTCATTATCCATAATTTATTTCTGTTCTCTCTTACTTCATATGCACATATTGACCTATTCATCCATGCACCCTTGTAGGGTTTTTTTCCTAACAGTCCTAATAAATCATTTTGCAACTAATGTGCCGTTTTTAAAAAGTTAATTTTATTATAGAAACATGATGCTTGATTATAGGTACAGCAGCATGAAATTCACGAAAGTTATACTATTATCAAATTTCCTATATAACAAACTAATGTATTTATAACTAGATAAGAAGATATAAATGAAATAAAGTCTGAAAATTGTATTGATAGACTGGAAATGAGTGATTATATCGTTTTAGATCCCCTCTGCTTTATTAATGGGGGAGGGAAGCAAACTCTACATGTCCCAACATTTTAAACACTTTGCAGGCTATATGGAAAAGGGGGTTTTGAATATAAAATTTCCTGATATTGTATCAAGTGATGGGATGAAATGGGATAAGATATTGTGAGATGAGAAGAACAGCCTTCTCTGCCTTAGGGCCCACATTTTGGAACATCCTACCTTCCAAGGTGAGATCTGCTCCACCCTCCTATATTTCCATAAGAGCCTGAGAATCTGGCTATGAATTGGCCTGGTAACCCAATAAGGGAGTCCCATACTGGAGAACGCTACTAGATTGATAGCAAATCCCACCTCTCACTCCCTGCATCCCTGCCTGCCCATCTTTTATTCTCATATATTGTCATGTATTCTCACTGCTTTCTTTTTCACTGTTTGTTCTATTGCTCCATTATTTTATCATTGTTATGTTTACACTTCTTTTCCTTTCTCCATTTTTATTGCTGTAAGCTACTTAGAGAAGTTCCATGGCGAGATAGGTGGAATTATTATTATTATTATTATTATTATTATTATTATTATTATTATTATTATTACATTCACTGACAACAGCATACAATGGAACAGAATCCAAAAATTACAAAATAATATGGTAATGCAAATTTAACTGACAGCATGTACGACAGCAAATTTAGTTCTAATTCTATCCCCACTGCAAACACTGGAGATGTTTAAATTATTCATAATACCACTTTAATTACAATAATTTATACTGGGTGAAAATATTGCCAACTATTAATAGATTGTATTTAAAACTATTAAGAATCCATTTAAATATTTCCTAAAATCTTGAAGAACTGCATATTGCTGAGGTCATCAAACAAACAGGAAAAAAAACAGTTGCAACTCTTAGTTAGGTTCATTCTTAAGAAAGATTACTCTCTAGAAAAAGTTTCATCAAACTTCCACAGCATGCAGAGCTGCTTCTGTCTACATCAGCAAGTGGGAAATTTTCCAGCCTTCAGATTGTGCATAATCTAACCAAAGGGCAGAGTACATTGGAATTTAATGGGTCAGGCTTTCAAGCCAAAGCTCTTGCTGATAAACCATACTGTGATTACAAGCTCTGATCACATAACGGGTGAACTTTCATTCTGAAATTATCATGCTCTTTCTATATAGCAAACCTTTTTTTTCTTACATTGGTTTCATTTTGAATAAAAACTGCTATACAAAACAGACTAAAAAGGAGCTTTGTTGGTTTTGACTATTAAAAAAGAAGTCAATTATTAGCTAAACAAATAGAATATAGACTGTCCAATTTTCCTAATCAAACTGCTAACACCTTTCATAACCTCACATCCATAGCAAGGGCAGCATAATGTACTTTCATTAAGATATTTGAAACATCTTCCTATATACTGAACAAAAAATATTTTATTCTAATGAGTTGAAAGAGAATCCTTTGTAATTTCATAATATAATAAGGAGATAATTCCAGCAGGTGACTTCTGGATCTCTGAAGAATTGTTCCTCTACTATGCTTCACATTTTTCTGGAACATGTACATGTTTCTATTGTATTCTATTCTATTGCAAGAAGTTGAAGTTAATATTTTGGAGACTAGCAGTGTTGCAAAGACAGCAGTCAAAATATTGCACAATTGCACTGTTTGGCACACGGCCAAAACCATTGAAGAAAATGGTTGTACCTGGCTTCTTTATATATAGGATGGGCAATTGAAAATATTTTATTGACAGGAGTTTAATCTAGTCAAAAAGTTCATGGAAGTATATATTAATTACAGAAGGCTTCTTCTGTTTTCATAGTATTATCTATCTAGCTTTAGCTAGCAATGACACCCCCTGCTGGCTCTTACTTTGAAATTTCTCATTTCATTTTTCCTCTAAATTTCTGGCCACCCCCACCCCCCAAATAATCCAAAATATATTTCAGAGTCCTTCATAGTTTAAATGTATTTTAAACTGAAAAAGTTACCTGTTTGCAAATCTTCAGTGATTTAAAATTTTATCTGTTGTGTATTACATAAGATAGTCCTCTCAATTACAAGTCTTAAGTATTTATTTTTAACACATTATTTCATAGTTAAATGTGTATTTATTTTCTGGAACCCACTATATAAAATAAAAGAAATACAGATACATTCATGAGATATCAAGAACAAATTGAATTTCTAACAATGAAAAATATTAAAGCTGCAAGACGTAGAAAAGATATTTCCCCCCTAAAATTACACTGAGAGTTCCAACTAAAAGTAAAAGAACTCAAGGCAATAACCTGACTCCCTTGTCATTCATTGATATTAATAACAAAAATGACAGCAGATGCTCAAAGAACAATAACTTCTCCCATGGGATTCTATATTCCTTGAAATTCAAATTTAACATAAAAAATTGCAAATAAAGTTGAAATATAATTTCCATGAAAGAATCTGGGTGATCATTAATCACTGCTTTTCAGCATCCTAAAGGGAAGGGGAACCCTACCCTTCAAAATGTGCATAATAAGCACTTAAGTTTCATAAAATTAGTAAAAGTAGGTATTACCACTTCCATGGTAAATTAAATTTTTAAACTAAACTTATTGTTTGGGATTACAAATTTAAAAAGTTTAAAGAACGATTTTTGTAGGCCTCAGTAGAGAAAAGCACAGCTTTCCTTGAGACCCTTAAAGAGATCAGTTGTCAGTTTCCACGGAAGCTGGGAAGAAGAACAACTGTTGTTTCATAAAATTACACTGATCTTACATAGCAACAACCTCCTACCCCACTAAGACAGTCTCCTTTCAACACCACTGCTGTGGCATTTCAGGGGTCTGACAGAAAATCCTGTGTAACACAAGCAGCAAGATTATCTGAAAGCACATTCCCACCATCATCAATTGGAAACGGTTACTTAAGGAAAACTGCTGCTAATATGTTCCAGTCAGCTATGTCACTAGGATGACAAAAGCTCCAGTATAAAAAATATGCAACATTTAACCTGATGGCAATAGCTCTGATTATCTGTCAGAAGCATTCATCCATTTTTCTTGTTGTCTGATAAACCATCCCATTGTTTCCTGAGGAAACTCTCTGCATGTTAGTCACACTGATGCAAACAAGCCATTTGGCTTAAGCTATCTAAGCTTCCTTAAAACATTGTCTGTTTCCAACCTACACGGCTATGTATTGAAAGTGAGAGGAACGAGACTGCAGAAGAAGTAGACGTAGATGAGAACTGTTTTGTCTCGTTATTAAGTTAATTACCCACAATATATATAATGTCATGTAATCATGCAGACTATATAGCATTTCAACAATGGACACTTGATGATAAAAGATGATCTCAAGCACTATTGGGAGATAATGTATTAACGTTCTTCTTAAATTCTTCTTGGCACATGAAGAAACTTACAAAAAAGTTGCAATTTTGCTAGAAACTGAAGAATGGTTCCTAGCGATATAAAATTTTCAATATAAACTGAAATACTCAGAGTTACTCATCCTAAATATTGCTGCATTGAAACAGATAATGAAAATTATAACTTTTAAGAAAGCATAGAATCCTAAACTGCTTCGCCTATGCTTACAAAGCTTTCTAGATGGATAAAGGGAAAGAGAGAGAGAGAAACAGGAATGTAAAGATATTAATTTATTTCTTTATCACAATATTAATTCTGAAATGTTTATGCTACAGCTGTGGTGGCGAACCTATGCCACACGTGTCAGAGGTGGCACGCAGAGGCCTCTCTGTGTGCATGTGCATGGCGGCCAGATGCTCCTACAGCTGGTCCAGCATGCATGCACCCCAGCCAGCTGCATGCCGGAACCCAGAAGAGAACAGCTATTTGGCACACCTGCGTGCAACGGAATCCGGAAGAGCAGGTGGCCGCCACGTGCATGTGCACTGGCCAGGTGCTCTCTTCCTGGTTCCGGTGCTCCAGCACATGTGCGAGCTCCAGTTTCAGCAGTCGGTGCCGAAACTGTTAACCATCACTGTGCTATAGTATTGAACTACCTGGCCTTAATTATCTATCAGAAAGTCAGCACAATTTACAAGCACTAAAATATGAACCAGCAATATCCACTTTTAATCTCATTTCAAAAGATTTTCATTGTCAATAAGTTAATTTTCTCTCTCATCATCATTAGCTTGTCTACAAACGAAGAGAGTTAAGCAGCTAAGATAAAAATATCACATTAATTCAATAGAGATGGTTAATATTTTGTGATGCTCTATTTTAGCATTGGAATCATTCTTATTTAATATTGGCAACGCTCTACTACTGTACTTTGCAGTGCAAATATTACATATCTCATAGACAGTGTCTTACATGAAGACCTAAAACTTCAGGTTAATTAGCTACAAGAGTCATTTGAAAAAAAATCCAATATAATGCTACTTCAAGTAAACATTTTTTAAGAAAACAAGAGGGACTATTTAAAACAGGCTCCAATGTATTATCAGAATTCATTTTTGCCGGCAACACAAAATAAGGCTGATAAATGAAAACCACCTTCCCTGGGTTTAAGCTAATACACCATTAATATGAAAAGAATTTGACAGTTTACATAAGGGATGTGACCTGGTGCCAACAACCTCTGGCTTCTCCATTTTCCAGATGGAGAGAGATTAGTCTAAAGCCTTTATTCACATAAGAAGATTTCCCCCCCTGGAAAAACTATAAGACACAATTCTGTTCCAAACTTCAAGTCTCCTTCACAAACGTCTACTCAATTCAGGTCCTTTAACAAATGCCTATTAAAAGAAGCCCTTGGGCCTGAAGCTACGGGGGGAAAAAGACTAATGCAAACTCCACTTTAATGCTTGCCTTTAAAAGATCTATTGACAAAACCAATGGGGAGAATTTGGACAAATGTTAACTTAAGAAAAAAAAGGTTGGTGAGTTTCAATCATGGATGTGAACGCCTGCTTGAGTTTGATCTTGACAGGCTTAAGGCAGGAAAAGTTAATCCTACTTGCATATTAAAAATACGTTAATTTTAAATTCAGTGTGTATCTTTTTCCCACTTTGATTTATAAGCATCGCTGAAAAAAACTGAAGTACTTTCCTGTTTAAAATGGTACAGAGTTATAGCACAAGATACTGTCTCTTCTTTTGAAATACTGAAAACTGTCCACTGACAAAGCATGACACAATTTTTTGTTAACCCTTAAAGAAAGCAAAAATGGGAAATTGAATATTTCAGTGCTTTGTTAAGGGAATACAGTAACAGTTAACCGAAGCAGAAATTTCCCTATTTTGCTTTTATCTTAGACACATAGAAACCATAACTGTTAATCATACAACACAAACATTTTCCATTACACTGGCACCATTAAAAGTTATCTTACAGGGAACAATTTATTTTGACTGGCATCAAAGCAGAACCACGTCATCTTTATTGTCATAATCTCTCCCCAAGGGGAGAAAAATCTTGTTCATGAACTTACGCTACTTCAAATGTAACAAAAGATCAGAGAAACATATACTGCTTGTCTTTCCATAGTTAAAAAGACAAATATAAAGGAACCCTATATTTCAACACTTCAGAGATGTGAATAGTTTTGCTCTTCTGTTCTGATCTAAGGGTACCTGCTAGGCCTAGAGCAAAACTGTGAACATTTGTCACCTCCATTTCTGAGTTGGAGACAAGATTTCTTCTAGCTTTGAAGTCTAGCTGATGAAATTCCAGACTTCAGCCAAGTTGAGGACTGAGTAGAGGAGAATGTGGCTCTCTCAACTTTAATTCCATAATTGGAATAAACTTAAACTCATATTGGTAATCATAGTCTGGCTTCTTCTATAATTATGAGAAGAGGCAAGCAAGATTTTATAATTCAGTACAAGACTTATAAAGGATTTTATTCTAATAACATTCTAACGCATTATATTAGCATTTCTACAGAGATAAACAGCGATTTTTCTCTTTTAGTTTTTAAATATATATTTTATTATAGATTTTAGCATAGGCAAAAACTGAACACAATTATCTTTCCATTTATAAATCTATAAAGGAAAATTAAGAACTGGAAAACAAAAGAAGTGCAGAAGTAGATGGGAATAGATATAAAGGAATTACTTCCAAACTTCTTTACAGCAGTTACACACAAATTAATTATCCTTCCTTACTCTTTAAGATTACATTACATTAGAGATTTTCAGACTTTTATAAAAATGCAATTTTTCCTTCTACTGAAGACTTCAAGTATCTATATGATAACAAATCAAGCATTTTCAAATATGGTTTTGCAAACTACATACCCTATTGATTTGGCCCTTTGTGACACAGCCTTTGTGACTGTATAAATCTATTGTAATCTGAAAGTAAATTTATTTATAAAATATACATTTGGCATGTTCATTATGAGACCATCTCAAAGGACTAAGAAATACTTTGAATCTTATCAGAATGAAACTCAAATGTTTTATTATATTTACTTTACACTACGAACAGAACAATTGTAAAATTAATTTTATTTTTAGTAAACTCCGTGGTTATGAGCAATGGTAATTTTTCAGTCCTAGATTTATAAATGGAAAGATAAGCATACTCAAAATCCCCACACAAAGTATTCTAAAATAACAACTTTGCAATTATGTAATAAGTTTAGAAAAATGTTTACAGAAAGAAATCTTACATTGCATCACATCAGAACAATTCTCTTTAATTACTAGTGCATTTCTTTTGTCAAATAATCACTTTTGCTTTTAAGAATGAAAACAGATTTATTCAAAAATTAACCTATTGTTCTGCCAAACATCTGCCAGTAACTCAGAGATTTGTAATTTGAAAATTATGATCTTCAAAAATCTATTGCTTTGTACAAGTGTTAGCTGCCGGTTTAATGATTTAGCTAATCAGCAATGCTGCCTTATTCAATTTCATCCCTATATGGACCCTTTCCTCCTTTCATCAGCAATTTGTGTTCACTGCACATATTCAGTCCCATTACACTGTTTGGGGATAGTTTATTTTTTCCCTCCTAAAATTTGCCTAGTCCTGAAACTTTAACATCTTGTTTTCCATGGCCCTATTTGTCTAAAACCTAATTAAAGAAACTAGCTTGCAACTTTGCCTCCAAATTGTAATATAGCTTTACTGAGCTACATATAGTCTTAATTTTTCTTACCTGTAAGTCTCCTGCTGATCAATATAAGTAAAAGTTCCAATTAATACATCAGGCATTACTGAATTCAGCCCTTATAGTTCTGCTACTTGCAGAAGATGGTGTCTATCTCAGCATGGCTTGGTGGTTTACTGTAAATGATAAGAAACTGAACATACACACCCCAGGACATATCTATCACGATTACTGAAAATCTCAGCTGTGTAAAGATCTTAAGAAGAGTCTTAATAACATTACTAGACCAAGGCCTCTATCTTCAGTGAACAAACACAAAGTCTTTACAGGTGTACCTCACACGTCTATGATGACAAGCTTAGTGAAGGTTTTTGTCATAAGCTCTAATGTATTAGTATTTGCTAGTTTTACCTGAGTAAAAAGGAATTTTGGAATGACCATCAAGAAGAAAATGTGTCATTTGTAGTAAAATTAAAAAATAATGGTACATATTTTTGAAGTATTCTTTTAAACTATTATTTTAAAAGAAATTGCAGTGATAGCAATTCATGAAATTAAGACAAATCTTCTACCAAATGCTGATAGCTCATTATAAAAATTAATAGCTACACCACCTAATATTAAAATACTTCTACCTTCTGACTTGTTTGAACCATTACTAAGGGAACAGAATATGATTTCAATAGCAAAATTGGGGTTCAGGAAGATTTTCACTGTTTCTTAAACATACAGAATGAAAGAATGTATGATACAGTGTTAGACATTCATATACGTTTACTTTATATCTACCATTTTAATTAATAAACATTAAATAACATAAGCAATGCCTTCAATATAATGTCAGTTAAAGCAATATTACGTACTGTTCACTGTGTAAAACTTCACAACAGAAGGAAAAGCAGCATCTTCTTATAAACTAGAGAAACCTATTTATTACAGGTTATTTCTTATTTCCATGTATATTGTTATACTTACCAGGTTGGTTTAAAATTACCAGGTTGGTTTAAAATATGATATTAATTGAACATGAAATAATGAGTAGCACAGTTATTCCCTTTATTTCAAGAGAGTTTAGAGCAGGGATCTCCAAACTTGGCAACTTTAAGACTTGTGGACTTTAACTCCCAGAGTTCCATGCTGGCTGAGAATGATTGAGAATCTCCATAGACACAAGTTTTAAAAGTTGCAAAATTTGGAGACCCCTGGTTTAGAGGACAAAAAAACGTCCACTCCTGGAGAGATATGGAATGGGTGGCTCCCAGACAGGGATGACACCACTTTGGATGATTCAACATGATCCATATATGCTTTAGCTGGTTATTCTTTCTCACTTCCACTGTTTTCAATGGATGGAACCTCAAATGGGAAAAAAATCTGTTGACTTAAATATTAAGTGGCATAATTCCATCACACTACTTCAACCTTGTACAGAAGAAAACAGTGAAAAGGTGGGGGGGACTAGGCCCACTTAACAGCAAAATAAAAATTCCATCAAATTGAAATTCATATAAAATGAAAAATCAGAGGAAATAGCAATTCTGTAAAGCTACAAGTCTGAGGATCAGTAAACCTATTTGAAAAATATTCCAAATATATACTAACACTCCAAATATTCCACCTATGTACTAGATGGATGAATTTGTGTTCAATTAACAATCTCTTCTTTGTTTAAACATTGCTAAAACTATTTCTATAGTATCTGAAAATTAGTCACTAGTACACTTGGTGATTCATATTTTGTGCAAATTGCCTATGCTTCCCTCTTCCTCACTGCTAGATTACCGTATTTTCCGGCGTATAAGACGCCTTTTTAACACATGAAAATCTTCTCAAAGTCAGGGGTCGTCTTATACGCCGAGTGTCGTCTGCCCTGTTTCGCGTGCTGT
>JANHZT010003022.1:190774-223353 GCA_032468215.1 Stegonotus admiraltiensis
ACCTGCATGTCATAAGCATTTGAATTAAAATTACCATATTGAAATCAAATCTGATGTTTTTTCATTTTTATTTGGTGTGCATTGGAAGAGGGGTAGTCTTATACGGCAAGTATAGCCCAAACCCTATATTTTAACAGGAAAAGTAGGGGGTCGTCTTATACGCCCAGTCGTCTTATACACCGGAAAATACGGTATTCAAACCAAAATTTTAAATGCTCTTCTAATGAAATGTACAATGACCTACAATTAAAAGCATAACTAAACAAGTTAGCATACAAAGAATCTCCTCAACATACACATTCCAAAAAGACTTCCAGATTGACGATTACACTGATTTGTAGTTGTCTTTCAGCATTTTGTTTATTCATTATTCAGCTTCTAAAATGCTTCATCTTTACAATAAAAAATGGCTTATCAGATACTGTACATGAAATGTTATCTGCAAATAATCATACACACTAAAGACAAAAAATGCAGTAATTCGCAATGTAGTATTTTTATTCCGATCCAATTCACAGTGAATCAGTCCATTAATTTATAAGTGTTCTTATTTATTTTCACCACGGTGATTTCAAATTTTTTTAGCGGTATGATTGTGAAGAAATGCAATTCCAATTAAGTGTCCAATATTATCTATTATTATTTAAGATGGACTATAAGGTCACTGTGTTGTTTTATTGGCTCTTTGTGACAATACACAATCTTCATCAAACTTTCATTCACTGTCATATTATGAATTATTAGTATTTTCTGTATACTTTTAAGTTCCAAACAGAAAAACAAAAAATTGCTACTTTACTATTTTACTTCACACGCATTGCTGACAAGTCAGGATTTAAGAATAAGTCATATTATAGAATTCAGACAGGGAAAAGTCATATCTGTGTGGTCTGAATTCTCTAGAAACCTAATATATTCTATGAACAGATATATTACTAGGATGAAAATAAATATGAAAAAGTTTAAGAGTTAAGCCTGAAAAGATTTGACAAAGAGGAATCTATAGAAATATCTTCATCAATTTATACTCCCATCATCCTACACTTAATTATTATGAATAATACATTTGCCTGTTCTATCAGTCTTCTATTTACTTTGTTCTAACATTTTTCAGTTTTATTATTGAACTAAAGCATCTTGCAACCAATATAAAAAAACTTCCAGGAAAACCTTACTTTTTACTTATTATTACTTATGATCTGCCAATACAATTAAATGGTCATGAATGGGCCAATAGCACTATCAAAAGCTTAACTAAGCAAATGCTTAAAATAGCATTTAGCATCATAAGGAGCATATGATTGTTGAGTTTATTTGCCCTGACATTTCATTAATTATAAATTCCTAGGAGAATGTATATGTACTTACCAAAAAGTAAATGAAAGCATTAGTGGGAAAGTGTACACATACAGGTATTTCATCAATTCTTTTAAAAGTACCAGAGGTATTTTTGTTTGATATTCAGCAAGTTTTCATATTGTTAGCATGAAAGCCATTTTTGGGCTATTTATAACAGTTCAATTAAATTAATCCATAAATGTTTGCTTGATCATTAAAGTGCACGACTTTACTATTAAAGTGATGAGATTTTATTAGGGTTTAACTCTTATGTTTTTTTCTATAGTTTATTACGGAGCAGTAAGTCCTTGTCTTTTAAATTTTGGAACTGAAAAAAAGGAGCAAGAAGCTACAAATTCATTAGCGTTTTATACTCATATTTGTAACCTGCATAAGTGACTTTTGCTGTCCGAATTCTATAACATGAATAACTTTCTCAAATTATTTTGCAATGATCAATTTCTACTTCCTCTATTATCAGATTAGTTCTATTCATTCTTCAAACTTTCAAACAGACAAGACCTGAGGAGTTTTATACTTTGAAGCAATGTATTTTTTGTTTAAAAAGGAGACAACTGTATATATATTCAAACTTCCAGAGGAGTATGAAGATAAGCAGCCTGACTAGGTGGCTCAGTGGCTAAGACACTGAGCTTTTCAATCAGTTCGGCGGTTCAAATCCCTAGTACAGGTCTCCTGCATGAGCAGGGGTTTGGACTAGATGACCTCCAAGGTCCCTTCCAACTCTGTTACTGTTAAAACCATCTTAAAGAAGGATAGCTAAATAAATACAACTTAGTCTTAAAAGAAGATGGGACTAGTAAGAAACTCAAGATTGCATGGCATTGATTCTTTGTCATAAGAAGAAAGAGAGATTACCGTATTTTTCCATGTATAAGACGCTTTTTCTTAAAAATATTTACTTCAAAATTGACGTGGAGGCCGAGGAGAAGGCCACACATGCAGTATGAGCCTCTATCTTATATTCAGCTGTACCACTCCTCTCTATTATAGTTGCTTCCTGTATCACATTGCCACTCTATTGTTCCTGTGGTGCATTTCCTGATCTTGTGGTATTACTCACTCTAACAAGATGGCTTCTGAACAGTGATGGCTTATAGTTTGCTTACAACAAGAAACTACATGAAACATGGAGACTTCTTATACATGGGGACATCTTATACACAGAAAAATATGGTATTTCAGTTGTTCAATATTCTATTACACTCTATAATAGGGATCCCCAACCAACGAGCCACAGCAGCCCATTGGGAACCGGGCTACACAAGCGGCAGGCGAGTGTACAAAGCTCCATTTGTCAAAGCAGCAGGTGTGTGCGTGAAACCATCCCTTCCCCACCATCACCCCACCACTGCTGGTCCACAGATCCGAAAAGGTTAGGAACCATTGCTCTACATCAATAAAATAGGTCTAGTGGTCCTTGGGGAGTGCAACTGAAATGTAGAAATAAGACATCATGATGATGATGATGATGATGATGATGATGATGATGATGCAGGTCTCTCCACATCTTCTGAACTTGTACTACTTCTCTGAGTTGGGTTTTTTTTTATTTGAATTATATGCCGCCCTTCTCCGGAGACTCAGGGCGGTTTACAATGCGTTAAGCTATAGTTGTTCTATGCTCTGGTTGGTGTCAGCTTTGATGGTATCCACCCACCATGTTCTTTGAAGGCCTGGTTTCCTTTTACAGCTAAGTCTAAGTCTTCTAAACACCACAGACAGAAAGTCTGTATGATTAAGATTCATACTTTCACGTGCAAATGTTGGCTGAATACACTTATACTTGTGACAATATGATCAAGATATTGGCTAGCTAATCCAAAAGTGGCCAGATTCTCAGTAGAAAAGATAACTGTCTCAGCTGACCCCAAAGAATCAATTGTGAAGCTATACTTGCAAAATCTATGAGTTTGTAACAACTTTTAGTTCATACTCTTGCCAAGATGTCTAACATGATGATGTTCAAAAATTTCACTGAGATATATTTTCATTCAATTTTAAGTCTGGTTTCAGTGCTAAAGCCATCTTCATCATCCTGATGCTAGAGAAAGGACAGGCAAGATAGAATTTTATTTTCTTTAATTACATTTTTTACTCTGTTTCTATTGCTACATGGAATAGAACTTTTAGATCCATATAAAGACTATCTGACCTTCATGCCTTTAATTTCCATTAAGGTATTGAAAAGGGTTGTGCAGAGATTTGAAAGTGTCACCAATATAACACCTCCATATACTTTTTCTTTACATCTGATTGAGGTTAGGAAGCAGTGGACTGTTAAATTGGTGTCTGGACAAATTATGGGTTAGATAAGGGTTAATTAACTTAATCTCACTGCTGATAAGGATTGGCTGATATTGATGAGCGATCCATGGTGAATGACAGTATTCAGGTTGTTGTGGACAGAAGTTGCACCTCTTTAAAGAATAAAGATAATTGGATATTCAAGTGCCTCTGAAGCATAGTTGTCTCCTAGCAGTTACATATAGTACACCAATTCTGATTACTTCTGAACTGTCATGTCATAGTATCTTTTGTTTAGATTATTGCAATGCTTGGAAGGTGAGACTTTTAATGAAAAGACTGCACTTAGATCAAAATCACTATACAAATGCTAACTAGGACCAGAAGATGGGAGCAGTTAAAATACAAGAAACTTACATTTCTGAGGAACCAACATCTGATTTTAGAACCCTGGGTATGAAAGAAAATAAAGTAAAAGTCTGTACCTTCGAGAATTATCTGGCTAGTCTAGCAATCACAAAGCAGAAAAAAGAGACTTAAATAGGCAAGATGAGGTGGAATTTGGCAGCAAAGAGAAAGAGGTGAGAAGGTGCATATATATTCTAATACTGACCATTAGCTAGCAAGAAAATAACCCAATTTCATATAACTTTGTTTAGTATTTTTTATTTTATTTACCACATTAAACAAGAAAAAACTCTCAACAGTATTCTGCTTTATAAAGTTTACTGCTGAATAAATCATGTTTCAGCATTTTTCTGCTTTACAAAAAAAATACATTACTCTTTATCTTTACTAAATTAGCAATGCAATCTGTTCATTTTATTCAGAAATAAATACCAGTAAGTTCAGTGGGCTCTGTCCCAGATAAATTGGCATATGAACACAAAATAAATAATTCAATGCAAGTTCTAAAGTTATGTGCAAAGCATAAGTAACTGAGCTAAGAAGAAATTCTAATAAATATAAATTATTTAATAACTAGCCCATAATCTGTCCATCTACAAATCTCGTTTTAGAAATATATTCTAGAGTTGTGTTATTTTCGAAAGTTTTGAAAACTAAACAGATAATAACCTAAGACCCACTAAATTTGAGCAATTCTGTCAAATTTGATTTAACTCCTATTTTTCCCATTTTTACTCCATTTTATTTATACATCTATTGTTATATTTCAACTGTTTACTGCTTTTTTGCCTAATATGTGAATATGCCTAAAATTCTGTTCCCTAATATGTGAATTTCCTTTTTCAAGTTGTTGATTATATGACAATATTCAGCATTATCACTACTGATTAAATCCATTCTCCTTTGTAAATAAGAATTTTAGTAAATACAGGTAGTCCTCGACCTATGACAAAAGTGGGGACAAGAATCACAAATTAAGTGAGATATCACATGATCATTTCACTTAATGACCATAATCCTAGCACTCCCAGTTGTAATAGTTAAGTGATCTCACGGGTCTTTAACAAGCAGAGTCCCAGGTAAGGAACAAGAAAGGGCTGGGAGGGGGGAGGGACGAAGCTAAGTGTAGGGGTGCTGCAGTTTGAGTTAGAGAAGGTATGAGGTGCCAGAGATGCTGCATTGCTATGCAAAACAACAGCCAGTGAGCAGTGAGCTTTCCTGGGCCTGGATAGTTTTGCTTACACTGGTGAGCCAGATGGGTGGTTAGGCTTCCCTTTGCTTGCACTGGTGGACTGGAAGAGGTGAGATCAGGAAAGAAATAGGCAAATGTAGGGAGTTGAAGTGCTCATGCAGTCTTAAGCATGGACAGGCTGCCATGCATTCGAATTTTTAGCATGTGACCATGGGGATGCTGCAATAGCAAAATTTCAAGCACATGTCATAAGTCCATTAAACATCATCATAATTTTGAACAGTCACTGAACAAATGGTCATAAGTGGAGAACCACCTGTAATGGTCATGAAAATGGAATTCCAATCTCCTTTAAAATAGCACCTGTGTGTCTAAGAATCAATATGGTTCGTACAAGTGAATAGCACGGCAAAATCAGTCACAGTTAATAGTGATATAAAGAAGTAGTCAAGGATGAATGTGACTAGACTAAAAGCCATAAGAAGTACCACAGTTATTGCACAAAATTCTCTCTACACAGGAGTGATTTTTCCAAATATGATCAATCAAATGCAAAAGTCCTACTAGTATACACGGACTTCAATTCTTAATTAAAACACAATATTGTACACAAAAATTGATATAGTAGGAGAGAACATTTCTCCTTCCAAAGTACGTACATTTGCTTCACAAGCAAATCCAAAATATTTTCTGAGTGTATGTTTCATGAAAGTAGCTCAGAGCATTAGTTGTTCAAACTAATACTCTAAAACAAACAATACAATGGGACACATCGATGAATGAATGAATCCTAGGATTAAACTGAGGTTGCTCAAAAGAAATTAGGTCCTGTTAATTCTGCAAAATGCATTGATCTTTTTATACTCTGGCATGACTACACAAGCTGTGCTAACATATTACCTATTTTAATGTTTTTGTGCTATCTATGCTCAAGGCCCATATTTCACTTCAACAATTAAGAGCTTGATCTCTTTCCAAGACAGATTTTTTTCTTAAACATAAACATAACTAAATGCCGTTTTGAGAAGTACAATGTAGGTTTCTTGACATGCCTGCAAGGAAAATATGGGGAATAAGTCAATGTGAGCAAATTTACAATACAGTGTCAAATGTCAAAATCCTTTATCACTATTAAGTAGTATCTTTACTGCAAAATACATTTTTAAAATTACCATAACAACACAAACTGAAATCAGAGTGTCAATTAAATGTAAGCACAATTAAATTGGTTTACACATCATGTGAAAATACCACATAAAATACATCCAGAAAATCACACACACACTATTTACTTCATTGTGGTTCTTCTTCATCCTTCAGCCATATGGACAGCCACATTTGACATGTTCCACTTACAGCCAAAAAGCTACTAAATGTCAACACTTATTTTATGATTTATCCAAAGATTAAGTAGAAAAACTATGAAATAAAGCAGTAATGATGGAAATGTTTCAACAAATAATTTAGAATAAAGATTTTCTGAGTATTTGCCAAAGGTAAGCACTTTAAAATTCAACTGATTACAATGAATGAATTGAAATATATTTCACTGAAATCTGATAAGCCTAATTAATCTACTAATGAATCATTGTCATCTCATGACTGCTTTCAGAATAAGCAGGTAAGCCGTTCCAAAAATTATGAGTAGTAAGGCGGCATTGTTTTCAATAATACCAGTTCCAATTCACTTCTTTCCAGAATTATATGTAGCCTCTGATGTTATCACAAACAATTTATTATATAACATGAACAAGGAAATGTTTTCAGAAGCCCTAAAATCTTTCATTTGTTTTGATTTGAAAATGTAAATGAGCAAAACATTTAATTGTTGAATCAAAAACCTGATAATTAAGGTATCACAATGCTTAATTTAAATATTTGATTCAAAAGTTACTTGTTCATTTAATTCACATTTCTGAATCAAACGTCTAAAGTTACTTCAAGCAAAATGCTGAACAGGATTCCTCTGAATTTGTTGACAGTTTGGACTCATTTTATGTGAGGAGTCTATATTAAACTATACTCATGTAGCAAGTATAGTTTCTATAGATTCAAAATCCAAGATTCAAAATCCAAACCCTATAGGCCCACATTAGTTATATAAACCAGGGGTGCTATTCAGCAGGTTCTGGAAAACTGGTAGCAGAAATTTTGAGTAGTTTGGAGACTCGGCAAATACCACCTCTGGCTGGCCCCCGAGTCGGGTGGGAATGGAGATTTTGCAGAATCCTTCCCCTGTCCACACAACCGGTAATAAAAAAAATTGAATTCCACCACTGATCTAAGCTGATCTGGACCTGATGATGCAAATGATCTATTAAAGGGTTTAGATGAAATGCAAAGAATGGATTACAGGTCCACAGCACACTATTGTTTATAGAACAACCTATAAGTTACTGTCAATTGTTATATATGTAGGTGTGTGTATGTATGTGTGTGTGTGTGTGTGTGTGTATTTGTATATATATGTATACACATATATTTGTGTGTGTGTGTATGTGTAAGTTAGGCATATCAACAACAATCCTAAACATACCTCCAAATCAACTATGAATTAATTTTACTTTTATTTATTAATCAAATTTATACAGCCCGAACTTACTATTGAAGTGACTCTGAGTAACCATGTAACAAGTAAAAAAACTCTTGCAGAAAAGAAGATAAAGATTTGCAACAAAGCTGTCAGACTGCTTGGAAACAGAACTACTATGGGCTAGAAGAATTCTGCAAGAAAATGTAAAAAATTGCCAAAGTAAGCTTGGTAATGTTTTTGAGACTGACTATAAATATTTGGAAGATATTATTTTTATACTGATAAAACACACTATGTAAGTATCCAAACTTATGTATCTATTATAGTCACTGTTTTCTTACTTTGGATCTACACATACAGGAATATTACTATATATGCACTCATATTTGCAGAAAGGTGTCATGTAGAAGTGGTCTCTGTTCACTTAGGGAGACACTTCAACTAAATGTTTACACACAATTGTTTGGGCTGTTTTAGGGGGAAGAACTATGAATTTAACCTTGGTAAAACACAAAGTATTTCTAAACTACAAAACTACTGAGATTCCTTTAAATAATAGTAAAAACGATTTCAATTTTTAAAAATATGTTCTTTCCCAATCATTTTAATATTTTTTTCTAGAAATTGTAACATTTGCAGTTTACTTACACTACAACGTAAGGTTAGTTTCCCCAAAAAACACTAAGAAAAGAGTCAGACATTTGAACACTGTTCATTTTGAATTTGCCAGTCTTATTCCTGGTCTTAGTCTTAGTCCAAATTTGCATTTGATTCTATTTTTCTACAAGCCGGTTCACAGCATGTCAAAGAACATTATAACAAAGGCAATAGATAAGGAACGAACCTTACAACCCAAAGACTTCCTTGCTCATTATCTATAAGTAATATTACTTTTTTAAAAACTGTTGGAAGTCCCTTTAACATAGTTATTTGGTTGATTATTTTTAACATTTTTTGTTGTTATTTTAAACCACCAGATTTTATGAGAGTAGGTTGTTAACTTAATATAAAGTAACATCAATGCAAAAATGTCCAAATGGTAAAGACTGAAATATGCTGCTTGAATCTTTGTGTAAAACACCACCAATTGGAGGCCTATAAAGTGTTAAGTTAAAATCCAGAAGTTAAACCAAATGTTTACCTGAGTTAGAAGTGTAGTTTTTTATCTTTAGCTATGTTACAGTTTTTGGGAGAATATATTTATTTGATTGCAAATAATATGCCTTTTTGTAAGAGGACTTACCTTAAAGTACAAAGGTAATCAATAAAGCTAACTAACTAAAGAACAAAGAAAGCATGTATGTATGCAAATTAACACACACTACAATACAACCTAAACTATTGTTTTGTAATTAATTTGTTAATTACTCCGGACACAGAACAAAATATCAAATAATAATCCCATACAAAAAACGTTAAAATCCCAGATTTTTGGGGTGCCTCACAATTCAGTTTGAACCCCATCAAAGGCCTTTTCTGCATCTAATAAGATTATGCTATAACTTACTTGTCACAATTTTCAAAATATTAATCACCAGATAAATACTAAAAGTTTGTCTATTTTTATCAATGTAGATGAATTAGTGAATTATAGGTGGCATCACATTTCTCAGTAAGTTATAATAGGGTCTTCTTAAGCTGTTACCATAATGTATGATTATAAAATGGAAACATTGTATAAAGATTGAATTATTTATTACACATTAATATAAATTCTAGTAAGTTTATAAAAATTATCCATCATTCCTCTGGAAATCCATCAGTTCCAAGGCTTTCCACATTTTCGCGGAGATAATTCTATGTTTTTTTAGGAAGTAAATGGTTGTACCAGTTTTTTTAAATCATCCAGAGAGATTGCTTGAAATCTGCACGTTTTCTAGCTAAAGACAAAAGTGAGGTTTTAACAACCTTGCATCTAACGGAACAACAATAAATCCTTACATAAAAGCCTTAATTATGACTCAAGGGTTAATATAGTGGAAGAGCCCCTAATGTTTTTTTAGAAGAGAGAGGAGGAGGGAGGAGGAGGAGGAGGAAACTGATACCAGCTTATTCAATAGACATTTTTTTACTCCTTATTTGTGTCAGAAGCATCTTCAAATTATAGACAATGGGTTTATAGACAAAGCATCGCAAGATATGATCATCTGACCACAGGATGCTCCAATCAATTACAAATGCAAGCTAGTTGCCAAGCATCCAAAATGCAATCACATGACTGCAGGAGTGGTGCGACAGTAGTAACTTTAAGGATGAGCCATAAGTAACTTTTTTGAGTCCGTCATACCTTAGAACAGTTATTAGGTGACTGGTCATAAGTTGAGGACTACCTATAATATTTACTCAATATGTTTTATTTGAGCATCTACTAATATCCATTCCAACAATGGTCCTAAGTTTCAAAAAAGCTGCCCATGGAGTAGCCAGTGTGTTTTGCAACAGAATTATTCTCGTTTTAATCTTCCAAATTATTAACACTAGTTCCCCCCAACCAACCTTTTGTAAAATTTGGGTCTATTACCATACCATTTGAATAAGTGTCATGTCTCCATGAAAACAAAATAATTCTCAGAATTAATTTCCACACATTACACACTTCGCATACTATAGTAAGCTTAATGAGTAGCAAATATATAAGGGCCATTTAAGTTACAAAAAAATAATAAAAATGTGATTTAAAAAAAGACAATAACCATTCCCATGTGCATTAGCATAAAAGGAAATAAAAAGAAAATACCTTCATTTTTAAACCTCTAATTTAGCTTTGGTTACTGTCCCTCCACTTTCCACTCTATAACAAAAGACATAAAAATAAGCTTCCATATTCATATAGTACTAACGAGTATGAAGCAAAGGGGGAAATGAAAGGAAAAAAATAAGCTTGTTACTCATCAGATAAGCACAGAGCCTCTAAAAATTCCACAGCAGCAGACAGGCTTGTAAGCAATTTGATCACTAAGGGAAAGGCAGAAGATTGGTCCATACAATAAGATATATCTAATATTTTTATTTCTTGTTGGTGCGCATGGCAAATAACAATGTCTTCTTAAAAAGTGTGAAAAAGTTTTACTTCCATAATATTTTAATTCAGTAGATCATCTTGAAAGTTGAAGCAAATGTTTCTGGACATTAGAAATTATATAGGAGGAGATTCCTGTAAAGGATTGCATCTAGCCTTCATCTGTCAATACAAAGTACCTCAAATTTAAAGTCATCCAGCAGTGACAAGATTTCCTGAATGCATTTTTCCACAGAACATGCTTTACATCCAAAGGTAGATTATTTTAAGGTTGTTTATAGTGAGTTACCTTTCAATTCAAAGTAGTTCAGTTTGCAGATTTATAGTAAGTATATCGCAACATTGTTCCTTTTCTTCTAAAATTGGAATTCTGATTTTCTAGAACACTTATAATAATTATTTTCAAAGCATCCAAATCTTTCTGAAATGTAATAGATTGAATTTTCATGGTTTTAAGTTCTCTTTTCTCTTTAAGATATGAACTTTTCCAGACTCATCTGCCTGGACATTGACTGAAGCTTCACCATTCACCAATCAATCTCCTTTTTTACTTTCATTCACTGAGACAATAATATACATCTTAATATTATCTACCTTACCTGGCAGAGTAATGAAAGTAGCCCCCTCCTCTATGTTTGGGACTGCATATATAAGCTCATCCCTTATCTGGTGTAGAGATCTTTATCTGAGATGACTGAAGCGAAGATGTCTTCTTCATTTTACAAGGCATATAATTGAAATAAAGTTATGTCAAGTTGTTAAAGCAAGTTGTGACTTTAACTATTAATCACTCACCATTCAGCTGTCTATATGAGCAATTTCGTGCACAGGGTCGGAAAAAGATGAAGAAACTGCTTTGTTAGGCATAAAAATAGGTTTTTCAATCTTGAATTAATGCCTTTTTCTAAAGTTCACGGAGGTTGCTGTTGTCTATGGAAGAGTTTTATCCACCATAGCATCTTTTTATTCTAGTTGGATAAACTAAAGATCTTGATCATCTTACAAAGCTCTGGAAAAAGATAAGGAAAAGAGACTATTGTCTCTTTTAGAATTCTGCACCAACTTTTTCCTGCTGTATTCTATTAAGGAGTTTTACTGATTTGTGGGCAGTTAGAATTTTTTAATCCCTCTTTTATTATTAATTTATAAATAACAAAAGGCAGCAAGGAGTACTATTTCTTCCTCCTCCTATTCTTCCTAATTTTATATAATTCTATTTAGATTATTTAGGTTACATAACAAATATGTTTTTATATAAATTTTATTCAGGAATATTTATATTTAATATATTGCTTTTACATCACCTATCAGAAAAATAGGTGCAAGAAGACTCTCCACTTATATTACTTCTCTTGTTATTCAAATGGTATTAAGACCATTTGAATTAGTGGGGGCCAAAAGCCCTACTAAGCAGGTATATACAAAAGTATGAAGGCTATTGCTTAACGCATTGTAAGTCGCCCTGAGTCTCCGGAGAAGGGCGGCATATAAATTGAACCAATAAATAAAGACATTTCTGATCATTTTCCATATTTCAAGAAATATGTCACTTTGTACATATCCATATCTTATTCTATTACATCCAGCCTGGCAGCAGTGACAGACAGACAGCTCTAAATATCATCTTTTTCCATTTCTCCATATTTTCAAAATCTATTTTCAATAGAATACTATTTCAAAGTACTTGTTTGTTAATGACAAAAGATTATATGGAGAAAGAGGATGTTCTGTTAAAATCATATTAACAAAAAAAATAGCTGCTTTTTTGGCATAATTTGAATAATATTAAATAACAGGTAAAAATATTGTAGTAAATATGTAATAAAGTGATGCTGATCAGAAAGGTTTTGCCAAATTGTGTGGTCATGTGGTCTGTGATTTATCAATGAATGTAACAAAATAATGCCATTAATAAGAGGAAAGCAGCACAAAGATGATCTGAACTGCTGAAATGTTGTACTGTTCTATACCCAACAGCGCAATAATTGTTATGCTATACTCATTTAAAAACAATATCAGAATTCATGAAGTCTGAAAAAAATCCTTTCAAAATCACTGAAAAAATATAAGAAGAATTTGATTATGGAGGGTTGTATAGAAAATGAGAACAAAGCAGTATTATAAATATCAGGCATAGAAAGAAAATAGACATACTGACTTGCTAGGTGTATTTGTATTATGGTAAATGCTTTGAGTTCACAGGCAAACCTTCTATAGTCTGCTTTAAAGTCAACAAAATCCACCATTATATTTTCTCTAAATAATCATCAGAGCATCCTATCCTTGATAACTCTTAAGGTGCAACCCTTAATACACTAACAAGCAGTAAAATAGTGGCATAATACTGTTGAATAAACCCAGGTAAGTCACCACTGTTGTTCTATTCAAGCACACTGTAACAAGTTTTTTGTTTAACAGATTCTGGTCACCATCATTTCTCTTCAAAACTACCTATCAATAGAATAATCTGCTAATTTTATCCTTTAAAAGGTGAATAAAAACATTTTTATTGCTTCATTTTATTTATTTTTATTTTATTATAATGTGATTATTGTTTGCTTTAAATCAAATTAATAGCAAGGAAATAAACAATCATTCCATAGGGACCAGGGTCACAGGAACAAATGAGAAACTGCTGTATGAACCTGAAGCAAGATGATGAAAATCAGAAAAGCAGGGCCACAGAAAAAAAGCTTTCAGGTTAAAGATTTTGTATTTAAAATATACTCTACTGAACTCCAAAATACTTGTGAAAGAAAGTGTAATATATAGAGAGATCAACTTTATCCTCTATAATAAAGTCATGTCATCATAAGTTTATCTAGATTGAGTTTAGTAGGACTATACAATATTTTAGAGAGTATTTGGCATGAGACGTAAATATGGATATACCCTTATATGGAGACAGCTGGAAACAGTTTACTAAGCGGCTATGTGAGCATGGAAAAAGGTATGTTTCTAAACATGTATAAACTGTACATGTTGCAAAGCATTTCCTTCAAAAGTTTTGCATTTTCTTGAACAAGAAAACAATCAGAATGGGTTTTTAAAGCCTTGTGCTTTTCCTTCTGTCAAAATTCCATAACAAAGTACCAAGAATGTCTTTAGGAAATTATACATTAAATTATACCTTATACATTTTAGTCATTATACATTTTCTCTAGCATTTACTAGGAGCTGATATAAATCATATAATTTAAGCCATGAGAAGTCTCGTATTAAAAATTTTCCTAATATTACATGCTATGTTACACAAGAGTAATGCAAAATCTTGCTACAGTAATATCACTGTATTAGTGCAAATAGTCATTGACTGCTTAGAAGAGTCCAGAAATCCACAGCAATAAAAGAAGAGGTGCAAAAGATGAACTTATTTTATTCCCAGGCAGAATTCAATAGTAGCAAGAAAACAAAAGAGTAAATCGAGTTCAAAATTCAATGACTTTACCCATGTGAAACAAAGCAATCAAAAGTGGTTTTTCTTTAACAATTCAGATGGTTTGGCTTTCCCTGCTGGGTGAACAAATATATGAATTGGACACGCTTCATAATACATACATTTTTTTCACAGTTTGACAAAACCAACACAAAAAGCACCAGTTTTCTGTACCTGAAAGATGGCTACTTTTAGTTGTACTGCATTTTATCTCCATACACACATTAAATATTAGTAGCAGGAAAAATGATTTTTCTTTAATTTGGGGGCTTTAGAATTTTAAGATGTATATCAATTTTGATACAATTTTTCAAAAGTGGGAAGAATTATTTACAGTTAGAGAGAGATATATTTTTTTCAATATGAATTATTTTTTAAATATCAGGATTGGGTACATTTTTCATCTCTGTTACTTCCAACAAAGATATGATCATAAAATATAACTTCATTAATGTAAAGCAAAATCCCAAAATTATATGTAAGTAAAATGTCTTTGGAATTTTAAACAAATTGTAAGAGTGATTTACTGTTATAAGACACAAACTGCAGTGCCAGGGGATAAGAGAAGGTATCATATATATGCACAAATTTACTTTAATTGAAACATTTGATTATTGAAAAATATACCTTTATAAACTTTTTAAATTTACCGTTTAGAAATTATTAAAATACTTTTCAACAGAAATTAAACTTAAAATTTGAACTGCATATATTAATAAAGAAAAAATGGTTTCACTGAAATATAATGAATAACATTAACAAAAATTCTTCTTTATGTTGTAATAGTGTAACAATAAAGCAAAGCAATATAATTGTCATTAATCTATAGAGTCCAAAATGCGTGATAAATGTTGCTTTCTTTTTTTTATTTTAGATATCATACTTTACAACAGTAACATGAAAATAAATAGTAATAGGATACCCTAGTTATTAATTAAATCTGGAGAAAAATTATTTACCTTAGTTTTAAAAAATATGGTAGTTTGCCATTTATTTTTCCCCAATAATGTGAATATATAGTATTAATTTATATTTCAAACAGAAATTAAAAATGAAAACTTTCATCAAAATGTTTAATTTTTAAACTGTAAAAACGTATTAGTAAAAATTAATACAGACATTTCTCCTCATTATTCTAATTAAAGTAGTAGGTTAAAATTCATATTTCGGACTACGTACTCTGTCTTGTGGCCCTTTCTTAATCTATGACCACAAGTTCTGTCAAAATTTAGTAACATAAACTACATTTATTCCCAGTAATTCAAATAAATAGGCCTGTTTTAGTAAAAAAAAAATATTTTAATATAACTCCTATTTTTATGTATGATATGAATAAGAATCTTGACTGAAAACTTTGAATAGTTTATACTTTATTTAAATTTGCCATTATTGAAACTGCTGCTTATAAAAATGAATTAAAAGTAATCGTGTTCATACCAACCAGGGCTGTCCCACTTCCTTTGTCCAGGGGCTTTCTCTCCTTTGATCTGTCTTTCTGTGTTATTAACAGGAACTGTGAGGGCAGCAAGTTCAAGTCAAAATAAAGTAAATAATTTCTAAACAGAAGAAAGCCAAAGACCACATGCAGGCAGCTGTCGAACTATGTTAAAAATAAAATCCTACATTAAAAGAAAAGGAATAAGACTCGGGATACAATAAGAGGTCAATGGATTGCATTGCTGAGGAGTGGCTGTTAGTCCTGAGTCAACAGCAGCTAGACCTGAGCATTTTAAAGTATTTGTTAATTTACACTTAGACAGTAAGCATTCAATCATTATTCAATCATTATTACAATGTGCCATCCTTACTAGGCTACCCATTATGATGTTTTTAAAAGGACTGAAGCAATTTGTTTGTCAGCAGAAGTTTTCAAGAGGACCGGTCCTCTATGCTATAAATTCAGAATTATCTCCAACCTTTAATGAATATCAAAAAAAGAGGAGCAGGAGAAACAGCAATACCTGATATATTAGTTTATCATAATTATCTCTTCAACCTATTTGATCAAAACACATGCAAAATGTATGCAAAAATTAGTATCATTTCCAAAAATAATTTTAAATAAATAAACATACCAGAGTTCAGTATAAAGAGTTATTTTAAATAAGTACTGCAAAAAAGTAAAAACACACTTCAATGATTATTGACAAACCACGAGCATTAGTTAATTGGATTCATTTCTTGAACTATACTCTTTATGCTACCAGAACTAAGTAGAAAGTTTTCTTTTACTGATTCTATTATAATGGGAGAAATTATAAGAGATAAGAGAGATTCCATAGGCCCCTAACTTTTTAATAAAATAACCTGTTCTTTAAAAACATTTCAAGGCAATTGTAATGTTTTAAACATTTATTCAATATCATTAATACAATTATACATCTAACTACATGGGCTATTGTACTTTAATTCTTGCATTTCCGACATTTTTAAAGCAACCTTAATGCATCTGAAAGGCTGGAATGTGGAGAATCTTTTTAGAAATAATAGCTATGTGGTGAATAGAAATTTTCTAGAAGTGCAAATTTTGATCTGCCTTTTCTCAATCCCATTGCGTGCAAAGAATATTAGAGGAGTTCTACAGAGGCTTTCATGGTGATGCAATGTATGGTCACGAGGTACAGCTACTAATGCATTCACCCACTTTGTACAATATCCTGTCTCAAATCATTTCCATACTCACAAAAGCATGAAAGAGGGGCAATGACAGATTCGTAACCTAGCAAGAAATAGCAAAGATGTGCTCCTGTATTCACTGGAAATTAACTGTTTACTGACTTCAACCATCTTCACGGAAAGCAAAACCAAAAGGAAGACTTAATTCACATATATCTTGTTGAACTTAAAAAAAAAATGATTATTTGGAAGGATAAACAGAAATACTGAAGCATGTAGTAATGTTTTTTGAGAGGTTAAGAAAAAAACAAAACTTTATTTAAATGCACAAATAAACTATTTCTTTCTTAGAGTTTTGTGGATTAAAGATAATTAATGATGTTCCAATTCTTAAAAACAGTCTAAACCATGTCAAACCATTAGTATATTTGGGATATACCATTACTTGAAAAATATTAATTACAACTTTTTCCGTATTGAGTTTAATTTAAACCAGAACAATATATGCTCAAAATACATTATGTGTATGTGTGTGTGTATTTCTGGATTCAATTTAAAAATGTGTTCATGCAAGATTTACGCTGATAATATAAGGTATCAGAGATTACCATCAAAAGGATTAAAGGATTAATAAATCTTCAAGTTTATTGAAGAATAGTGATTTACCGAAACCTGAATAGTTTATTATTCCCACTATGAAGTTTTGAGTTCAGTTATTTATTGTATTATGTGTATTGTATAAATAGAATGCACATATTTGCTACATCAATGTGTTTGGAATCTATGTCTCAATTTTTCTTCTCTTTCTATTTGTTAGACGACATCTACAAAATCTAGACGACATCTATTAATTTATAGTTGAGAAACGGTAGAAATCTAATGCAGAAATTCCACTTTAGAATATAATTTTAAAAATTACATAATTGTAAAAACAGATGTCATATAACAAGTAAAAAAGTAAAGGCTACCAGTATAATTTAATACTTGATAAATCAGTAACACAAGGAGTCCTAACTAATTTTAAAAGACAACAGCTTCCAATTATTTATTTTACCTAATGTATATTAAGCCCAAAAAAGGTTTGGCCTCAAATAGATAAACAAAGGAAAGAGGTTTTTAAAAATTCACCACCTTTTGTTCTGTAAGATACCATACTATATGAAAGACAACTTATATTCTTACAATTGAATCTTCACTTCAATCTGTTTAACGAAATAGTAAATAATATAAAGATATACATACATTCTGCTTAGCAAACTATAAAATTAACACTTAAAAAAGTAAAGAATTCTTTTTTTCACGTTTCCTAATTTACAAATATTAGTTTGAATTGTATCATCCTAATTTATAACTTACATAATTCCAACTATGGACTGTGACTCAAAGAAATTAAAATCTCAAATGTTTCTATTTTTATATCATTACACTTAATTTACAAATATGTCCTTTTCCCAATTACTTTTTTAAAATTTTGATGCGGACATAATAAATATTAAGAATTTTATTTCTAGGAACCAGGAATAAAATTCAAATATTCAACAAAAACAATGAAATACTTGATGATCATTATTTGTACCAGTACACATATACTACTAAAATACTATTTTTGCCCAAACCCAAGTCCAAGCTACTTAAAAACATACTATTTCTTTCAAGGATTATTCACAGCACTTTGGGAGTTAAATTACCATGATAAAATCAAAGTAATGACCACCGTAATGACTATATGACCCGAAGAGGAAAAAAAACCAAACTGTAAGATGTTCCACTAAAAGATACCATACTGACTAAATTTGTTCTTGCACTAAGTATCTCTTATGGTTCTAACAGTCCATCAGTCACATTAAGGCTTTCACAAAGAGAAAGATTACCAAATGAACCCCAATCAGAACTTTGCCCTCAGAGATGTGAAAGCTCCAATTTCTCAAGGTTTCCAGATCACTTGACAGTTTCTAAAACAGAAAGATAATTAAACTGACATGAAATAACTGCCCTGTTTAAATTCTGGGGGGCAGTTTATCTAACCTTCTGATCCTAAAAAGACCACAGTAATTTCAGCACCTATTCATGGTTTCTATTTTTTAATCATGTTATATACCATTTGTGCTTCATATTTCTTTTAAAAAATAACTTGTCAGTGAGCACTTGTATTAAGGTACAGAGATTTATATAACACTTATAAGCCAAGGTTTATATTCTTTTTTATTGTTTGTCAGCTGTTCTTCCTGACCTGTATCCATTCTAGATTTTGTGGTTTTTATATACAAAGAAATTAATTGCCTTTAACTAAATAAAACAGATGCAATTGTATTTAAGTTACTATTCTGAAGCTTTTAGTTTATTTTCTAATTATTTTTTGTAATTTCAGTTTTATAACTAAGACTATTTTCAATATAAAACTTAAATTTAATGTAATGCAAACGTAAATCAATTTCCCTAATTGCCTTATAACATAAAATAGACATTAGAAACATTAGTGCACCCTGAAAATAAATACAATTAACATTATTCCATGAATACTTCATATAACCTTACATGCTACTTATTTAAAATAAACCATTTTGTTGATTTCAACAGGTCTTTTTTATTTCTAGCTGAGGCCCAGTAGTAGTTTAAATGGAACTAGATCTTATCTGCCACAAAAAATAACACATTGTTCATAAAAAATTATGAGCAATGTGTTACTTTACTTTATTTTGATACTCAAAAACAATTTGGGCTCTGATTATAGATTTTCCATTTTTGTCCAATAATATAATTCTAATTGTAATTGAAGAATAAAATGATTAACTAAAAAACATGCCTAATTTTTAATTTAGTATTGATTTGTATTATTATATTGTTTATCTTAGCAGGAAACATAATGGAGCCTAATCAGAATGTGTACAAAGTTATTCCTAAAGGATATAAAGTGGCACTAGTTCTCATAAATAAATATTCTATGCCTAATAGTTTATTCTGTTTATTTTAGAAATAAATACAATTTCTGTTTTCAGGAACATATAAGTTTTGGCACTGACTTGCCAAAATGCAAGATAAATTCTTCATAAGCAAATTAAGAAAAATAAAATAAAATTATGAAAATAAAATGTATTTGTCAAAGAACAAGTATAATTTATCTAAAAATGCAGAAATATTTTTTCAGTTATAAGTTTTGAGTTTGATTTCAGTTTTGGAATTTGTATGAGGTGTGGTTGAACTGCAATTGACATTTAAACACAAAGGATTCCTGCCTATACAAAATAGGAAAAACATTTTATACTGCTTTTTTTCCAGTTAAATCTTTCTAAAATAGAACAATGTCTCAATGCCTATAAATTAGATGTGAATAAAAATTAAATGATAAAATCTTCAACATTCTTCCTGCATGGTATTTCACCAGGTAAAGATATCCCTAGTAATAACTCTATAAAGCTATATGTCAAAACATATAAAGAAATATATTTTGACAAAGCCTTCTAAATGGGTTCAATATCTTTTTCTACATATTGTTCCTAAGGAGACCATTCTTCAGAAACCAAGAGGACTGTACATAAATTCAGTTCAACTCCTAATGTCTGACTTCTTTGCCAAAATTGTTTTGTTTAAAAAAAAAGGTCTGGGAAGAATTTTGAGACATTAGTATGTTTGTACAAAGTAACAAGGTAATATTAATAGAAATCATTTGGATTGTCAAAACCTGCTTTCTTTGTTCGTATTCTTGAACATTGTTCAAAGAAATATTGGAGATTCATGTATTATGGCTATATAGTTAATCTTTTTAATTTATGGAGGCAGAATGAATTGGAATGGTAGTAATAATTTATTAAGCTTGCATGCTGCTCAGCTCTCAATTCTTATATTTCAGACTGTATAGTACAGAGCATAAGAATCTGAATATTGAAAGAATGGGGGGAAACTAAGAATATGTGCATTAAATACAGGCAGTGCATGGGTGAAGAACATCTGACAAGCAACCTGCACTTACAAATAACTTCAATTTATGGCCTATTAAAAATGGCAGACATTCTTCTTGGTTCTTCTTGAAGAACTAATGAAGACCCATAGAATTTTCATGAACCACTAAAGCTGTGTATTTTTAATATACAAAGTGTTTTCAGCAATTTTTAGTGATTCATAAACAGAAGCGGATTTTTTAGTAATAGGTAGTATGTTAAGTTTTAAGTTCCGACTTACCTACAAATTCAAGCCGAAGACAGACCTAGGAACAGATCTTGTTATATCCCAGGAACTGCCTGTATCTTCAGTTCCTTTATCCAGGTGGCCACTAAGAGTTGCCATAACTTTATTAATTTAATCAATTTAATTTTAAATTTAATTTAATCAATTATTTTATTCTTTGACATTTCAGTTGCCTATAAAAATTCTGTATTGTAGTTTCCTTAAATCATTCGAATGAAGAAATATCTTTTTTGCATATTTCAAAAAACATGCACTATACCATTCTTCCTGAGGCATCTTAAAACTGAAAGAATTTAATCAACTGTCTAAAAATGAAGCTTCACTTGTAGGAACAAGTATTTTCATAAGTGTGTACAATACAACCACATTGGGTACTATTGACTTTTGCATACTGTGTCATCTATGCACAATTGAATCAAGGAGAAAATGATTAAAATAAATTTAGCAATGCCTTACAACTGTAAAATAAAAAGAGAAGGCTTGATATGGTCTGCTCTAGAGCAAGCTATTTGAATTAGTGCAATCAAGGAGTTACTCCCCTTGAAAAGTAACTGAAAATTTCAACTAGTGGAGAATGAAGTAGCACAAGCAGTAGCACAAACAATGTGCTCATATTTCTGCTCCTGAACAGCAAATGCCCACTGCTGGGCAATGATCAAATAAAAATTAATAGATTGAACTGCACTGGCTGCCAGTTTGCTTCTGGGTCTAATTTAAGGTGTTAGTTTTAACTTATATAGCCCTTGATGGCATGGGACTGGTTTGTAACATAAGATACATATGTCTTCATTTAATACAATACCTTCTGTTACCATCATAGGAACTGTTGCAGATTATGGAGATACATTCATGTTTCTCACATTTGACTATAAACACAGCTTTCATTGAGAAGGAAAGTATTATTTGTACTACAAAAGCATTTGATTTAAAGAGCTTTTTATCTATTCCAATAAAATAAATATTTTATTTTTCTTGTAGTTTTGGCTACTCGTATTTTTACATGGCAATAACTAAAACTGTCTTTCCATCAACTATTTCATATAGCCAAGAATAGAAACAAATTATCTATGACACTGCACACACTCTGCTAAATCTTTAAAGTTAAATCAAAGCTACAGGATATTTATCAGGAGCCCATTATGCCATCTGAGTATGTCAATTATAAATGCTCATTAATTGCCCTAAATGTCCATCTTCCCCCCAAAAAATATGAAGTACATGGATCAACTGGCAAGCGGTACAAAAATTATTGCTTATAATAATATTTTATTTTTTATAAGAATCTTTTTGAACAGTCGGCTGTCCATAACTTGCTCTGACATCCTTTTATCTGTATTAATTGCTTCTTTGTTTCAGCAAAATATAAGATAAACTGAATAATAACTGTGAAGAGTGTTTAGATATGCTTTAACAAGGGCTTTCAAATTTGTTTGAAACTACAGACAGTAAACTTTTTTTAAAAAATCTGAATCTACCGATCCAGAGAAAATGTTCTTATGATCGAAAATTGGGTGTGTTAAAGGGAACTTTAAATTTTTCATCCAATTCTAGGGTTCCGCAGAATGCAACTTGAAAAACCTTTATATAATACACAGAGAACTTGTGGTTTTAAGAAGTCAGCTTTTATAAGGCAATGAAAATATTCTAAACACAAAACAGTCATCCATCTCGCATCTTTTAGTCTTTTTTCAAAAAAGAAAATACTCCAAAGCACAGACACTTGGGACCTGCATTAGGCAATATCAGACTATGGGAGGTTCAAGAGATTCAATACTAGACGAGAGGATAGGCATGTTGAGAAATCAAAAGCCATTTGGGACATAAGAAAAAGATTGAAAGATTGATGCTTGCCTACTGGTAAGTTTACGGCACTTTTTGAATTCTTCCTATGGGCAAGTTACATTCCATGAGTTGAAATATTGTGGCTTCCTTCTCAGGATGTTTGTGAAATGTAAGCATGTGCACTGCATACGAGTGCTGCCTATGAAATTTATGAAACAAATTTATATGGCACCCATCCAAACAGTGGAACTCTTGGCTGCTATAAATGCTGAGTGTCCACTTGCCAAATATAAAAATTATGTTAACTTATTTGTTTTTGAACTTTGCAAATAAAGCCAAAAGCAAAAAGGATAAACTATGCAAGTAAGAAGAAGCCTTTAAACCAGTATCTGGAGAAATACCTTGCTGTTCTTCTGTTGTTCAAAGGCTGAGGTATGAAGGTGAATTTACTGTTGGGCTTTTTCCCTAGACCTGTTTTTGTGGCTATTGTAGAAAAATGTTGTATCAAAACTTTTATTTTGTCCTGAACTGAAACAAAACCTATTATTTGATATATTTCTATTCCCCCTTCCTTTTTAATTAGCCTGTTAACACTCTCTTCCTTTCATTGAAGTAGTTACATAAATGAATTCATAGAAATTATATAAAAGTCTGTGCTTTGTGCCTCAGTTGTTCTTATCCAACTTCCAACAGCTTAAGATAGGAGAAAACTTCACTATGTCGCTATCGGAACAAACGAAAAGAAAGTTTCTGTATGAATTTAGGGTGTGTGGCATTCAAAAGCAATATATTTACTTCTAACTATATTGAAATATATATGCTCCATGAATAAATGACATTCTGTAAATTTGAAAAAAAGTAACATTTTGCTGTCCATTAAAAAAGTTACTTTTTTGTAGCAGGATTCTATGAGCAATGTAACTGTAACTTTGGCATTTGACAAAATGGTATCAGCCACGGAATAATTGAAAAATTAAAACATTCTAATCCCATATATATTAAAAGGTAAAGGTTCCCCTCGCACATATGTGCTAGCCGTTCCTGACTCTAGTGGGGGATGCTCATCTCTGTTTCTAAGCTGAAGAGCCAGCACTGTCTGAAGACGATTCTGTGGTCATGTAGCTGGCATGACTAAAATTACTATTATTTAATTTCTCAATCAGTAATCATTAAAATAATATCCCGTTTATTGCTGCTGGTGACTGCACACCAAGACATCCCAAAAAGTATAATTCTTGAATCTAACCATAACATAATCACAAAGTCTTGTCTTTGCACTACATTAGTAGTTTCATTAGGCTTTTTAAGCTGGCAAATCAAACATCTGAATAAGTTACAATTCCCTTGGTTTTCTAAAAATAAATTTCTCTTGCATCTGAAATGATCCAAATAAACGTGATCTGTCATTGAAGAAAGGTGAATAGAGTCACAAACTATTCCATATGGCTTCAAGTTACTTCTAAGAATAACATCCAGATATACCAAAACATATTTCATATCAATAAGTATCTTACAAAAATTCTTAGTGGTTTTAAATATGACAGATGCATTTGTTATGGACTGACATTCTTACACAAACATATCTGGACTAGGTAAATGTCATTCCTCTTTCTGAATGCAAAAAATAGCAATAAAATTAATTTTTCACAAAGCTTAAGATCAATCTTTTTATAGCAGCATTACTTCAATGAGGACACTGCATTTCTTCCCTAAATACAATCCAATATATATTAATATACTAAGATAGATATTAACAATATCTATATTGTAGATATTGTAGATATTTAGTACCTCTATAAGCAGCAGAGGTACTAAACAGTCGTCAAGAATAACTGCTTGCTACTATATAATGTTTTTAGAAAAGCTATATGTATATAATAATAACAGTGTCCCTTCTACTTTATTAGAGCTACTGTGGATTATCTCAATCTAATTATGAATAACCTATAATGTATGACTTTTGGAAACACTTTAGAATAGATTCACACAATAAACATTTCATATCATATCACTAAAATTATTGGAACAATTCAGTAATTTTAATTTCATGAAACATGCATAAAAAGTCTAAATGCCACAAGAGGTTGTCTTATTTGTTTGTTTGTTCTATTTCTTAACTGCCCATTACCCTCAGAGGTTTCAAGATTACCGGTATTTCAAGATTTATAAATCCACTTGGCTCAGAGTGTGACTGGGTGATGTACAACACAAGCAATAATATATCAAACCAAAGAAAATAATCTAACGTAAAACAACAAACAAAATATAAAATGTAATTTGGAGACAGAACACACAACAGAATAAACAAGGACTGTCTCTTCAAGGAGCATATTCTGTTCCTTGAAGAACAGATATATTCTGGTGGTTTCTTTTCCTTTTTAATAACAAAAAGGAGTATTTAACTAAGTTGGAAGTTTGCATGTGTAGAGTTGCTTATTCATTCATACCCTTCTGGATACTTTTTTTTTCAGAATAAGAAAATAACTTAATTTTCAGAATAATATATCTTAATTTTTTTAGGTTTATAATAAAATGCTTCATGAACTCCATATGTACAACAGTCTTTGTTTGGGAAAGACTACACACTATTTCTTAAAATGTACTGCAAGCATTTTTAGTACAATCATGTAGCCGCTAATGTAGCATATATGTTTATATTCCCCATTTGTAGTTTTAAAGTTACAATAAGCAATTGGACTTTTCCAGTTTTGTGAGAGAACAAAATCACAACATGATTAGGTACCACTATGAATGTATCACCAGAATGAGTTTTATATTTCTGTTTAGAATAGTGATTATCTTGCCATTTCAGTGCACATCTTAATGATCACATACTTACAAAAAGATCATTAAAAAAGAACTTCAATAAAAGGGAGAGGAGAAGATGAGTGGCATACAAATTCAATACGTTGTCTTTGTTGGGTGGAGATGTTTAGACAGGATTTGGCATTTTATTCCCCTATTGAGTCCTTCCCAAGGACCTGTGGTAAGTGGATGTTATTAGATGGTGTTAAAATTATTTTCTTTTGCAACTGACTGACAATAATTTTTCAATGTCAATTGTATTCATGGGATATTCCAAAAGTTTTGGGATTCACCCAGGGTGCTGTCATTACAGGTATTATCATTGCTTTCTTTTGCCACAGTCATTTCTTCTTCTATTTGCAGGTGTTTGTATTTTGTGGTTTTTTTCCAGTTCTTTCTCTTCTATTTTATTGTCTCCAGGTACTGCAAAATCCACTATATAGACTTTTTTTCCTTTCGTATCAGCAATTATTGAGTCTTGGGTGTTACATGGCAGGTGCTTGTCTGTTTGAATTCTAAAGTCCCAGATTATTTTAATTTATTCATTTTCTATTATTTTGTCTATTTTAGTTCTGAAATACACTGCTGGCCACTTATTTCCATTCCCCCAATTGAGTTATCCAATTTGTATTCTAAAATTATTCACTTGTAAAGGACATGTTTCAATTATCCATGTTTAAAATTCATGCGGCTGCACCAACATGAAGATTCACTAAGATTACACCAATCGTTTTTAGAAAAATCTGTTAATATTACGGCATGTAACATACAACGTCACTGCAATGAAACAAGGACTACTTCTTTAAAATATTTATTGAATTATTTTTCCACACTATCATCAAAGAATCTGCATTTGTATTGCTTCATTAAATGCTATGAAGTTTTCTTTAATGGATGAAGTATTGTATTATGTATTATAATTTCTGTCTTTTAGTACTATAATAATCTTTGAATTATTCATCTTTCATTGTTCTCTGTTGGTGTTTATTTGTTTTACATGGTCTTATTAATACAAAAATGTTAATGAGGCATGCTTATTAAATGAGTTGATTTGAGATCTCTGTACTGTTTTTCCAAATGAAAGGTAAAGTCCTTATTTGGCAGAAATAAAAGCTATTAACTACTTTATTGCTTTAAAAATTATCATGGAAGGAACATTCTACCTGTAGTTCCTGTACCAGTACTACTTTTTGTTTAAAAAAAAGATAATTTAAACAAGCATGGAGTTTATGGTGAGGATCATTTTCAGTGTAAACATCCTTTCCTATTTTAGTTATGTCTAATTATTAGTTGTTAAATATATATCTCAATCACACAAGTTCCAAGTTACACAAATTAAAACATTTAAAAAGTATATCCAACAACTGTTTTTGTAATGCAATAAACATTTTCATTTGCTTATACCAAAGATATTTAAGTAAGAGCTTTTGTGTTCTGAGGTCTGAGTCTTATTCATTAACAATTGTAATGAATAGTTTACAGCTTACAGTTTAAATAATAATTATAATGCTTTTTTATAAAGTCTTAAATAAAGTGAACTTACAATATAAGACAACTAATCATTCAACCAAGATATCAAGAATATTGCATGCTTTTTGTTATGAGTGTTTAAAATGTTAGTAAGAATGACGGGGCTACAAAACTTAATTTGCTCTAAATTGTTTTGACAATAAATTAGTTGTATCTGCATACCCATATATAACAATACTGCTACAAATAGTGTTTTACTGTCCCCACTCCCACCCCCAATAAATAAAATGCAAACAACATGCCAGAATAAAAACTTCTTAATTCTGAAGTGTTTTCCTTAGTGGCAACACACATGCAATTCTATTGTGCCTCAAACCTCTCTCGGCCTCAATAGACTCACCAACTGGAGTTGCCTCACTGCACTTTCACGTCATATTACTTCTGCTTTTATAACTTTTCCACTTCTGAGCACTATCAATTATGCACTAGAATAACTGAGGCCTGGATCGGCAATCTAACATAAAGGCCAATTACGGGAGTAAATAATTTAAACACCTGCATGCCATGTTCTTTTCACCACTGATACATAGTTCTTGTAATGCTATATACATATTGGTAAAGACTGCTCATTCTGCTAATGTACAGATTCTGAATTTAGAGAAGGCATGGTTGGTGCATAATTTAGCCCCTAAGGCTACAACAAATGATTGACTCTAGATAAATTAGAACAGAGCTTTCTTTTCTTTTAAGTTAGTTTTGTTTGAAAATAATTTGCTTCAAATGGTATTTGGTAAATCTCAGTTAGTTAAATTTCCATAAAGGAAACAAAATTGCTGGTAGTAACAGAAAAGGAAGGAGTGAAGGAATTAGGAAGCAAATGGATTTATCATCAACTATATTACCAACATAGGTGTTAAGTATATTTACCACTGGGGAAAGGAAAGAGTAGTGCTAAGCATATGCAAAACATTCAACAATTCCTATTTCCCACACAAAGATCATGACTAATAATTGAAAAGCTATAGTTTTCAGATAACTTTTACTTGGTTTTTATTATAAAATGCAAAACTACTTCTCACTCTTCCAAGGATTAGCTATGTAATGCTATCAGTATTATTGTTATACAACACATGTTAAAAATAAGAGCTCAGCAAAAAAGGAACAGAAGAAGCGGTTTGAAATAATGTAGGATTTGTTTTGGAAAAAACATGTAGGGTTTCATTAGAAACGTACTGTAGTTTCATGATTCAGCATTTCCAAGTTAGTAACTTAAAAGTTTTTTTTAAAAGGAATAACAGCTCATGTAGTTCTAAAACAACTAGGAAATCTTTATAATGAAGTGCAGTTGAGAGGGATGGATTTAAATTACACTTCATGTTTGCTTTTGAAATCCACTAATAACATGACATAGCAAATGGAATGTTTCCATTTGAGAAGTATACTTCATGCTTCAGTAACAGAAAGATTGTTGTTAAAGCAAACTCAGCTCCTACAGAATCCTTGCAGACAGATCTGTGTCGCAAGCAAAGTTCAGAAGAGAGACGAAGAAAGAAAATTAACAATCTGAAGAACAGTAGATCTGTTTCTCCTCTGTCCCCCAAGCCAAATATTTTAAAAAGAAAAAAGAAATGGAAAAGGATATACTTTAGAAAGCACTGCTTCCAGAAAAAGTTGGGATTTAGCCATGACAATTTCAAATTGAAGAGTAGTAGTTGCTTAAAAAAGCAAACTCAGTTAATGGTATCCATATGATATAACCAATCAGCATAGTCAGACTCAATAAACAATCATGCAGTCATTTTTGTGAAAGTTGTTATTATCTGGTTTGAGCTAACCATCAAGATGTTTCACATCTTCTATCCACCAAATCTATCTTCAAATTTTAGCTTAAATGCAAAAGTGGAGTAAGTTATAGAGCTCATATGCAGAAAGGGATTTGACATTATGAACATTTCAGTATGATTTGTTTCATCTACAAGTCATAAATACTTTTTTAAAATGAGTTGTTTTTAAACCTTCCCTCAAACTGCATGCAGTTTTCCAAGGGCATGTTATAGATAACTTTTCCTAATAAGAATCCTATCCCACTCTAGTAAATCCTCTTCATCATTGCTCATAATATTGCCATCTTTTATAAAATGTTTGAAATGCATCGTAAAATTATTGTAAAACTATCACAACTTGACTGATCTGCTTATCTATCTCTAGCACACATATACCAAAAATAAATCCTTGGCTTCGTACTATATAACACAAATAAACTAATATATATAAACCTATTTTTCACATCTGTTGTGCAAATTCCACTAAATTGAATGGTTACTTCATATATGTATAAATTTTTATCCATATTATTCATGCAGGAATAGAGAAAACAATCTTCTCATAGCAATCCCTCTAATTCAACACATTTTATGTGTTGTAATGAGAGGCATTTTATAGAGGTAGTAATTATCATGGTTTTTAAGCCTTAGGTAATAGCCACATAGTGGGAAGGATCAGCAAAGGCAAAGTTTCTAATTAAGTAATATAAATGCATTTCCACTAAATGCTACATGGAGAGAATGATAGATAAGACCATATTTGTAAAACAACCCACCCACCAATGGGATGAAAGGTTCAGCAGAAAGCTCATGAACAAGGTATTTCTACTAAAGTGCCAGCAAAGAATAAAAACAACATAAAGAAAGCTTTTATTTGTCCAGTTAAGTTACTATACTAAAAGCCAATTTAGCACACATTTATTACACTAGAAATATTGGCCACTCTTTCTTTTCTTTGTGTATGTACTATTACTAGTGTTAACAACCAGGTCTCTGAAATAAAATTTAAAAAAAAACCCTAACCTCTCCAGGTATTACTGAAACTGAGGTGCTGCAACTCTAGGTGTCAAACAATAATCATCATGCCAGCAATCATGGCTCAGATAAGCAAACTTCCAGAAAATTTAACTGGGTCTCACAAAACAGTAAGAGCCAGCTCCAGCACATCTTTCTAACTATTCCAGTCTTATGACTCCTTAAGCTACACGTTTTGCCCACTATGACCAACAGCAGGTGCAGAAGGACCATCTTAACTAAAGCCATAGAAGAAAGGCTACTTAGTCTTCCTCCTGTACCAAGTCCCTAAACAAAATTGGAACAAAACCTAGTGCCGGTTGTAAGTGTATACTATAGAGATAAGGTCCTCTCCCACTCCAAAGATTAATACTACTTCTGATTCAATAAAGAAGACCACTTTCCTGTTCTGGATGCTGCATTATATTTTCAGACACTTTCTAGGAAGCCACTATTTTCAAGATATAGGAGGAAATTATGCAAGCTATGTTCAATGGCTTTATTTCGTCTCCTGGGATATTTTTTCTATCATTTGCGTGCTAAGGTCTGCCTGCCCTTCCTGTTTGTAAGCCTGCACACAGCTTTTAATAATTAATTTAGTCCAAAGCACACAGCATGCACAAATTCAATATGAGGAAATGCTTTATCTGCCCCATCATAGGTTAATAATTGGGTAAAACTAGAAGCACCAGGGAATTAATGGCAAATTCTGAGGAAATGACGTATAGATGCTGTAAGCATTTTATTGTAGTCTAGTCAATAAATCAATAAGGAATAAAACCATTTTAGATTTTACATGTATTTTAATATTTTACATGTATTTTAATATATCCATATGTAATATTTACAAGTAATTATTTAGTATCAGTTATAATGAAATCAAGAAACTACACCATTAATGTTTTAATTTTTAAAAAACTGAACAAATGTTATTGAATATATATGAGATAATTAAAAATAGTTTATTTAGCTTAAAAAATGCCAATTTCTTGTTAATTTGTTGAAGCACATACAATATATTACTTTAAGTAAATTTACTTTAAGTAAATTGAAAGGGCGTGGTTCAAATTCTGTTTTGTAAAAAATCTTTTTGCAAAAAATAACAAAGCTATTTAAAGAATCCATATTTAATTTTGGGATGCTTTCTGTAAATACCAAAGAAGAATACATATTTTATACTATTATTCCTTTTTTTACCAATTTACTAACATTTTTATCTCGCTCATACATTTACAAACATATGCAAATGCACTCACACTTTTTCAAATATTATTAAGAGTTAAGATTAAAATGTCAATTTCTTCAACAGAATATACAGTAAGTGCCTCCTTTATCCAGAAACTAAAGGCCAATTATATTTGCCCATGCACTGTTCCCATATAACATTTGAACTTTCTATGAAACATATTACTACTGATAAAAATATTGATAGAATTAAATACTGAGAAATATAAATAACTCTGTTTATGTCAAGGCATATAGACAATGTTCTCATAGTAGATGGTTGTTCATATGTACAGAAAAACCCAACAGATAGTTCTTAAATAGACAAAAAATAATGAATAATTTTATTACTATACACTCTGTATATATGGAGGAGGGAAACAGATGGTTTTCTAAAACATCACAATATTCTTTGGATTAAGGTTAGATATCATACTTATTTTAAATTAATAAAGTTAAATATATACAAAATAAAACAATGAAATAAATATATAATTTATTTTGCAACAAAATCTAGATTGAATTAAAAAGTATGCCTCCTGAATAAGATGGATATACTTCAGACAGTTACAGGATTTTACGTATTTTGGTTTTTTTCTCAAAATATGTAATGATGTTCTCTGTGCGAGAGAGATATAGGATCTCCAAGTATCCAGAAATTCTAAAAGAACTGCATTTTAGTGGACTGTTGTTTTTATTTACAATACAGATTTTTACAGCAAAAAAACAACAACATACAGTTGAATTTATAAGTTTACAGTATGCTAAGTCTTCTTGTTGTTAACTTTGGCTTAATCACGAAATCTCTGCATTTTACCATCACAGCATTATTATGTTGAGTTATAATATAATAAATAAGCTAGGATAAAGGTAAAACATAATGGATACTTTTTCATTAGACATCAAAAGATCAGGACTTTAATTAGATGCAAAGGACTTCAGTGTCTCTTATACTTTATCTTTTCTCACCTAAAGCCTGATTTCCAAAATTCCAATTAATCTAAAATTTGGGTTGATTAAGATTTAAGCAGATAGGGAGGAATTTGTTACTGCATTCTTTTGAATTAAAAAAAAATACTTCTCAAACTAGCCCACACTTCCCTGGCTATCCTGCCAGCCTTTCTTTCCAACATTAACAGGACTGGATATGCTTATTTTTTTACAAATCATCTAAGATCATTCTGACACATCCATCTTATAACTCATGCTAGAAGTAGCAAACTATCCAGTGGTATCACTAGACTCCGCTTCAATTGTTGGTATCTGGCATTTTATTAGACATTTGCATTATTACTATAAGTGGACTGATGCAGTAATAAGAGGGGGGAAACGCAAAAAAACAATAGATACAAACTCAAGGTAAACCGCTCCAAACTCGATTGCAGAAGATACGACTTCAGCAACAGAGTGGTCAATGCCTGGAATGCTCTACCTGACTCTGTTGTTACATCCTCAAACCCCCACAGCTT
>JANHZT010003022.1:226902-238076 GCA_032468215.1 Stegonotus admiraltiensis
GAGAGAGAGAGAGAGAGAGAGAGAGAGAGAGAGAGAGAGAGAGAAAGAGAGAGGGAGAGAGAGATCCTTTTCAGATAATAAGCAGGGCATAAGATCCTAGATAAGTTCCCTTATCCACTATATGACGCCCCTTTGGATTCAACGCAAAAAAGTATCTTGACGCACATAGGACACTCATGCAACTCAAAGGAGCTGGGATTACTGCAGCTGACAGACCTCAACAGCTCTGTGCAATTCCCAGGAAAAGATATGTTTGGTTTGAGAAGATGAAGATAAGTAATCAATGCAAGGTCCTATTTCTTCCAATGCACTTTTTTGCCTTTGATTCTAAAGTACTGCAGAATCCTGTTTGAAAGCTATATTCTAATTCAACTTGTTAACATTTGGTTGGTCATTTACTATGGTCCTCCAGTAAAATAAGCAGTAGGGATATTAATTATTTCTCAAGCCACCATCACAGGAAGGCAATTTAACTTTGTACAGTCATTACTCATGAGTTCAATAGGATTAATTTTCCAAGTAGGAAAAAAAATGTAATACTATAGTCCTTAAGGGATCTATTGTAAAAGCCAATCAATTACAGTAAAATCAGTTTGTATTGAAAGCAAAAACATTTGTGAAGATATTTCAAGATATATTGATTGAAGAATAACATATTACTAATATTGTACATAAGTCCTAGCTATTTTTGCATAACTGTAATTTTCTTTCAAGCAAATCTTTGTCCAAGAGCTACTGTATGTGTCTCTGCTGCACCAATACACACATACACACACACAACACAAAACTGAGTTTTATGTAACATATTACAAAGTCAGGGTTTCTTTCATGTATTACTAATTTATTAATTTATCCCACTGATTTTTTTAACAAACTGTAATGGCATCCCTTTAAAGGGTTCTATTCTAAGTCAAATCTTTAAGCTTTTCTATGCCATATAAAAAGATAACCTTTGTAAATGAAAATGAATTCCAGAATTTTCTATCATAATGTGATTTCTGGTGTATTCTGCATACAACTGGCTAATTAAACAAGTTAGCTAAGACACTGTTTTTACTTGGTATAAAATATGATTACAAGAGATTGATTATGCCACTTTATCAAGCAGTTCCCTGAGACCAATGGATATAAACTTCATGACATGCAATCTATCCATTTTTAAATTAAATTACCAATTTTAAAGTGTGGGTGCGATTTTTTGCTTGGTAGTTCCTTGATTAGGGTATTGTTTTCTACTTGTTTGTTTAATATTAATCCCGGCTTTTTTGGAAGTAGGCTGCTGGGTGAGATTGATATTTAACTCATTCTGTGACATTTGAATATTTTAATTTTTTGATAAATATTTTTTCAATAATAATTACTCATATTGTTATCATTATTTTATTCTGTGGTTTTATTTCCTTCTTGTATACCACCCAGAATCACTTTTAGTAAGATAGGTGGTTATATTAATGTGATAGATATATGACAGACAGACAGACAGAGTTCTTGGTCTTCTGCTGCTTGAAGATTCACACTAATGTTTTGGTTAATTTCCTTTCAAGAATGCTATCTATTTTAAGATTTATGAAGAAGCTAAAAGGACTAGGTCACTTTAATGAAGAGAAGAGAGCTGCTGTACTGTCTAATATAGAACACTATTAGTTTTCAAAGCATGCATAACTGTATCAAATAACATTAAACACGTGACTGAATTAAATAAATATGCTATTCAAAAGCATAATTAGCTTTGTTCATATTTATTATTTAATACACCCACTGAAAAATGTAGCTTACTGTCCTATCTTTTTTATAATTCATTATGCTCTATTTTCACCAGACTAAATTTCACAGGAAAATTATTTGATCTATTTTGATTAATTCAGGGAGTTGATTAAAATAATCTGAAATTGAAACTACTGCTGGCCGGGTAATTCAAAACTAGTTTAACATGCTTCCAAATACCTTACCACAATTTTCATGCTTAATAAGCACCCATAATACTTGTATTATTTGTTGATTTTCTTTGTAGAGTTTATAATCAAAACATAGTCTATTTAAATCTAGCTGATTTCGACAATAAATTCAATTCATTCCATGTTTTTATGTTTTGTTAATGAAGAAAAGCAAATAGACCACAATATAATCAAGATAACTAATAAGCCATATACAATATTGTATAAAAACATGCATGGTTTGGAATACTGTAATTTTTCACGCTTTATATAAATAGTACTTAATATTTCACCTTAGGAAGCTGTGTTAACATTAAGTCAAAGTATTATTTTAAGCAGAATAAAAACTAGCACTAGAGTTCTATGTTTTATCGCTTCAAGAAGATTTCTTTATCAGTACTTGTTTATGCATGAACATGATTAGAAATACTCAAATGTACAACTGAAAAAGATCAATGTATAGTTATTATGTGTATCTCCACTACATTTATTAAACACAAACCAATTTCATACACACAACATGCTCCTTTAAATAAATACAGTAGAAAAGTAATTCTTTTATGTTAATATTCTACGAATGAGCTAAACTAAAAAACAAAAGGTACTGTCAATGTAAAATTGCAACTATAGAAAACACTGCAAATCAGAGAATAAAACTGTTTATTTTTTTTTAATGTGATAAGGGCAGCTAGATAGCAATTGAGATTGTATGGTGATAAGGGGAAGCAGAAAAATTATTCCTTCTCCCAAAATCTGTACTATTTTGCCACAAAAATGAAACAATCAAAAGTGGAAATCACTCAATTGGACCCAAATGCCTGTGGGAAAAAACAGGTCTAAACAGTCTATGCAGTTTCTCAATCATCCAGCTCATGGTTGTCAAAAGTTGCTTTTTCCAAAAGGCAAATGGACTTTCTTAGAGTTTTTTTCTTTCCCACCAGTTAGAACTGAAGAAACTTGTTAGATGAGAAGCGAAATATTTTCAGAGGAAAAAAAAACCCCAAGAAACTCCAGTTGTCTTTTGGAGAAAGCAGCTTTTGGGTAGGTCTTAATATCTTTTCTAAAGGATAGGCTATGACACCCTGTTGTTTATGGGATGGGAAGAGGGGGTATCATTCCCATGCATTCTTCCAGGTTATTGTTCAATTTTCCTACCTCTGATTTTTCATCAACAGAAACTTAACGTAAGCTGCCCCTTGTGAGGTAGGTCACAAATTTATATACATATTTCCATTCCATTACAGAAAGAGTAATCTATTTCTAAAGCACTCAAAGTTTCAAAAGTGCAGAATAAGTTATTACCCTTCATAATGCTGACCTCCATTTCTTCTCAACAGAGTAGAATGGAATTCAACTGTGTTCGGTGTTTTATGTCCACCATTACTTTTTCCTAACAGATGCATACTTCAATCTTGGCTGTGGTGCGTGACTAAGGAAAAACAATTGACTTTTTAAATAGTTGAAGATATATTTGAAAAGAATTTAGCTCACAGATCCTGTCAGTATTTTGCAGCAGTTTAGATTTAGTACGCAAATACCCCCAAGCAGAATATACAATTAGATCTAAGATTAATATTTCTTATTTTAACCAAAAACATAAATGGAATATAGACAAATCACCAATGAAGAAAAAGGTTCAGGAGAAAAAAAAGGGTAGGGTAAAAAAAAGGGGGAGAACACAATGAAATGGATGATTTAGGTAATTATTACAATGATAACATAAATAAATTAAATAATTATTTAATAATTATTTTTATTAGGGAACTTTCCCAAAAAGGTTAAAATACGAAACTGCCAAAGTTTATAGAAGAAATCACCTTGAACAATTCATCTAAAATATGAACATAATAGTACTCTTATAAATGCATAGGAATAACACAAGTAATATGTGGCTATAGAGAAAAACCAGATACATAGCCTATATATAATAGCATACTAACGGAATATGTTATATATTTTACTGGGGATAAAAGTCTTAATTATAAGAAAATGCTATAATGCAGGAACCTTATATAGTTACTAAAGAAGTCAAATGTTAAAACAAACCATCTGGCAAAATTGTGAAAATTTTATTTTATCAGAAATTTATTTAAAATTTATTATTTCAATGTACACAGCCACCTATCTCAAATGCATGCCTCTGGGCAATAATAAGTATTAAAAATCATATAAAAGCAAAAATACAATATAAAAAGCATACAAATTCAATCAGCAGCTAGGGAACAAAAAAATAGCAATAGCAATTAATACAACTCTTGTACAGGCTCTTATTACAGATCCAAATCTCCAAGCTTAGTGACAGAATCATGTATTTAAGCCTCGTGAAAAGTAAGCAGGGTCAGGATCAACCTAATCTCCAGAAAGAGGAAGATGTTCCAAAGAAAGAAGTCACATCAGAAATGGGTTTTTTTTCCTGGGCACTGTCAGACGACAGTCCCAAGTAGAAGGGATCCAGAACATGGCTTTCCTGCCAGACCTGATACGAGATAGAAATATTTGGGGAGAGGCAGTTCCTCAAATTATCCAGCCCCATGCCTTGAAATATCTTATCCCATTAAAAAGAATGTGCTTTAAATTCTATACAATTTAATCTGTATAATTTTCACATTGTTCCGAGATTGCAGAAATCCAAATAAATTACTCCGCTACAACAGTAAATAAATTAATATTACAGCCAGAACTAAAAAGGATTGTAATTCATGGGGCTGAGTTTTATAATTATTAAAGGCATTGAGAGATGCTCAAATACCTCTTTTAGGCTACTCGGTTTTGGAGAATCAAAACGAAGAGGTACAGGAACATTTTAAACCTTAGAAAGAGTTTTAAATATTAGGCATATCAAAACTTTCTGAAACTTAAGCTTTGCCAACATAATGGAAAGCAATACTTCTATTTAATATGTGTGTCTATGTGCTAAAGTGATTGAAAAGTTCAGGTCTTTTCTGAATTGAACATACCTGAAATCAAATATCTCAAGAACTTACAATTTCAACTCTATACCAGTTATCAATGGTGAAGGAATACTTTCAAGATGAATGGATCTATAATAAATTCTTCACCTGCACTTTTCTTTTTTAAGAAAGGTGTTATGAATTTTTTAATTACTTGAAAAGCACCTTCCCTAGGTAAGAAGGTAAAAACCAATATTCACCTAAACACTAATTAGTCTATCAGCATGCAACTATTTAACCGATCCCCATATTGAATCTTGAAATTAGAATTTGAGTTCTAATCTTGAAATTAGAAATATTGGCTTAGGTACTGGAAAATAAGAAAGAAATCACTTAATTATGAACTATTTCTTTATTTAATAATATAAAATAGTATTTAATTTCAATATCTTGAGAATTATTTTACAGTATGTGACATAATAAATCATTTGATAGCATACTATATAATTTTCATCATAAAATAATTGTAGCATTATTTGTTCAATAGCCGCAATTATAATTTAGGCCCAAATATGCAATATGCAATATTTATTGATTAAGGAGAAGGGATAATTTATATATATATTGGTATTATAAAACAAGCTGATTACCAGACCAAGCAGCAAATAAATAAATAAATAAATGCATACATACATTAAAAATATCCCTCTTCTGCACAGTACTTTTTAGTTATTAATAGCGAAGGCTGTCAGGGATAACTATATGATTACGTTAAATCAGCTTTTTAAAAATTGGGTCATATCCTATTTTGAGTTGGTAGTCCACAGACTTTCTATTCTACTCCATTTTGCTATCTTAATTTTTAGAAAATACAAAGCACTTCCCATGCTATGCACTGAAGAGCACTAGCTTCCAGTACAAATTCTACCATCTTATTTATTTTTTGGTACCTAGTGATTATTGAACAAAAAGGAAAAACATGTGCAAAATTATTCCCTTCAGAATTGCTTTTGCAACTTTTTGGCAATCAATGCCCACAGTTTTTCTTTTCTTTTTTGTTGAAATGAATACAAAAGGAAGAAATAGTTTTGAACATTGAGGCTTTGTTCACTTGTGAACTTGGGAGCTTTATAAACATTTATCCAAATCTTATTCAAGGCTTAATACATCAGATTTTTTTTTAAATTATTGTTTTCTTATCAAATTCCAGTGCTATTATACAGCAATTGCACCAATTTTTCACAGAACAATTTCAGCAAGTTCCAGCAATGCCAATCCCAATTCAGAAGATGATAAAAATGGAAGTATATAAATCATATACTCCTCCTCATATACTCCATGTCATTCTCAAAATTTTCTTACATCGTTTGATTTGGTATCAAATTTTGGAGTTACATATATTAGGGCATGGTACCAAAATGTATAATATATATATTTGTTTATTTTTAATTAAGAATACTTTCTAGTGTTTTACACTTGCAACAAATAGATTAAGGTCAAACTAAATATTGCTTTCTGTTTATAAAGTACAACTGCATATTTCTCAATTCAAATTTAAGTATGGAAAATGTAATCCAGATCAAATCTTATCATGCGAAGGCTATTTTAAACCATGGCATGGATTTCAATCCCTATTAGCTCAGTTTGCATTTTTTTAAAAATACCTATGTATTCCAAGAGAGACTCTGTTACGTATCCAATTTGCAAGCACAAAAGTCCTTAATCTGTAACGTAAAAACACCAGTTTTAAAATGTTAGATCTCCTATTGTCCATGCGATCAGAACAGTTATTTATTTTAACGAATAACTTTCCAAATGCAAACCAAATTTATACAAAAACTTAGCTGATTTAACTGGTGTTGTTTTCATAGAATGTCTGCAATGTGGAAGCAGTTAAAATGGGTTGAAATTCTAAAAATGTTTACTAGAAAGTGAATCTCATTTGAAAACAATAGAAATTTGTTTTGCTTAAACATGCCTAGGATTTCAATGTTAAGTTTATAAAAATCCCAACTTGTTTATGTTTTCACTGATTACTTATTTCATACTGCTAATGGATTTATTTGGGATTTAAAACTTGCACATACCCAAAACAATTACTTAGCTATAGACGTGGCTATAGACTTAGCTATAGAAAATAATTCTGTTAATCTGTTGAAGCAAAATGAATGAATTGTTGTAATATAGTATGTCAGAGATTAGCATGTTTATTATATATAACATAACCTTTTGCAAAAAAGATTTTAGGTAAGAAACATAATAAATGTAGCGGTCAATAATTAAAATAGGAGATAAAAATGTATTAAGTGAATTTATACAAATGATTTATTTTATTACCAAAAATATAGCTACATTCCTATGTGCATACAAATATTGTTCTGCCGGTATCCGACCTTTGGAATTAAAGAGTTCAATTACAAAATAACATTTCGTGTGGCGAAAATGTAAAATACTCTGGATGTTTCAGGGTTTTATTGTCCTACCTATTTTTCTACAACAGCAATTTGTACACCCAGAAAATCAGCGATCGACATACAAACACAAGTCACACTGGCCTCTTATGCTGATATTTCATATTGCATAAAGCCTGCAGCTGGAAAATAAAATGAACCGCCCGATACATGGATACATTATCTGAATCTGATATATAACAATGCAAAAGTAAGTTCCATTAAAATAAATAGACTTTTTTTATCAGACTTTAGCAGATACCAAAAAATTGGGCTTAGCTAAATGGATAATAGATAAACATTTAATTAAGGATTGTAACTGTTTCAGCAATCTGTAAAAATATTACAGTGCAATCCTTTACAACATACATGGAAAGAGATAGAATTGCTACAAGAACGTTAAAATAGCTGCACTGTATGAAACACGTCTTTCAAACGTTCAACATATATCGAAGGTTACTCAAAAGCCTACTAAAACTGAAGGGAATATAATTCTGTGTGGTGGAAAGAAGAAGACAGTCTCTTACATGCATGTACTGTAAGATTGTATGTATTACACGGTTGCCAACATTCCAGAATTGTGATAAGGAAAGACAATTTGCAATTGTATGCTGTAAACTAAGCAACCTTTTAGTTCAGACCTCAGAATTAAATGCGACTTCTTCACAGCTATGAGATTGAAGTATATATTTGTATATTTATAAATAAAATAGAAAGTATAATTGACTTGGTATAAGTAGAGAAAAAAATACCATTAAGTTATCATTCAAAAATTACCATAATTTGATTAAAAAACAAAGGCCACTCTGATGCTGCAACTGAAGAAAAAAAGAAGAAAACAGCTACTGTTATCGGTTAGAAGTTGGCAAAGTCATTTAATACCTCTACACAGGGAGCTGCACCAGTTATCAACTTATTCTAGGTATTGGTGATAGTCCTTGTAATATCTCGTAATATCTTAAATGGGTTGGGTCCACAATATCTTTGTGTCCAACTACTCTGATTAAACTTTAGTCATCCAATAATATCAATTAAAAGTGGGGACTACTGAGAGTTCCTAACTAAGAGAAATAGGTAGAGTGGGACCTCAGAAACAAGACAGGTTTGGTCTAACTTGCACCCCCCAAATTATTATTATTTTATTATTTTATTAAATTTATATGCCGTCCACCTCCCAAGTGGGCAGGGAGGGATTCAGGGCGGCATACAGAATAAAACAAACAACAATAAAAATCTAAAAACAATCAATTTAAAACCCCAAATTAAAAACCCATGACCGATCAGGGAATTTGCTGGAACAGCCAAGTCTTCAGGTCAGCATGGAAAGTGCAGAGGTCAGGGGCCATCCGCAGCCCAACGGGTAATCCATTCCAGAGGGTCGGTGCGGCCACCAAGAATGCCCTCATTCTGGGGGCCACCAGCCAACATTGTCTGGCCGTTGGCACCCAGAGGGCAGCCCTATGTGACCACACTGGGCGGTGGGAGGCTGGCAGGAGGTGGTCCTGCAAGTACCCCAGGCCCGTGCCATGTCAAGTGACTTACTCCTATTACATACAAAAAAGTAGTTAAATGCTGCTCTTCTGCAGAACCTCCCAGGAATAATGTTATGCCATGGAATAGTTGATTAGTTAGGAAGATATATGGGAATGGATGATTCAATGTTTTGATTATTGTTTCATTTTAAAATAGATTGTTTTTCAGTGTCACATCTTTATTTGACCTGAAATATATCTCGATTCTATACAAGTCTGAGTAAATACATAAATAACTAGAAATTGTAGATCATGTGACTTTTTTTTCTTTTTAAAAAATGCAGCCAAATAAAATGTATACGTATTCTATCTTGGATTTTTTTTCTTAAATGTCAAACAAAAATACTAGCAGCGTAACAGGGTTTTTTAAAAAATTCCCATGACAGTTGTAACTTTTGCCTTTCCTACTGTATATATTAAGAAAATGTGCTAATTATGCCATCACAATATGATAAAGTCTGTGCCAGGAGTTACTGGCAACCCTGGCTAACAGAAATATTGATATGTTGCTTTACTTTCATACGCCATTGCTCACATAATTGGGAAGAAAGGACTATATCCTTGGTCCTTATGTTTTGCTGAAGCTCTTGCTTATTAATATGTTTGAGTAACTGAAAGCATCACTAACCATTATTTTATAAACTCCATAATCTATTATGCTTTTCGGACTAAACTGATGGAAAAGTCTTGTAAACAGTGGTAGCTAATACTTGACTATTATCTCCCTTTTGTTTCCTTTTCTGTATTTTTTATTCAATATGTAGAAGAAACTGCCTCTTCCTACAATGTCAGTTCTTCTAGTTGTTGCCTAATTAGGAATTAGAAGGCACACTTTTGGCAGCTCTTGTATTGCTATTATTTCTTGTTGCTTGGCACAAAATTCCTCTAAGAAGCAACACTACTACTGTTTTCCTCTTAGTGATGGATCACTAATTTTTAATAAGCCAAGCTGCTAAAGAATGGCAAAATGCACTGAACCAACAAGAGTAAACAAATAAAGAATGATGTTGCCTTGCATGGAAATGTTCTTGGCTTGTCTGATTTGAATGAATTTACCAATAATAAATGCATTTAACAAAATATAAATGCACGCATATGGACAAAAAAACTGATACCAGTTTCCAAAAATTTCAAATTTTTTTGACAAAATATATGAAGCGAAGCAACAAATACTTTTTCTTGTAAATATTATGAATCCTTGTTTTCACCAATAAATATAATCTACAAAAGTTTTCTTTGATGAACTGCCCTAGAAGTCTAACATGGTTAGGAACAAACAAAAATTTGTGGTACTGAATATTGCTTTATTATTTTTAATTTTTTTTATAATTTTAGAATTTACGAATCAGTCGCTTGGTTGAATTGGGTGGAGAATGGATGGATGGATGGACGGATGGAATAGTTTGCCATTTTTTGGTTTGATTTGGAAGATTTGGAAGAAATATTTCAGCGCTTATGCATACACAGTACCTCTCTGCTGATAAATAAAGCAACATATATTTTTTCATACAACAATGCAAAAAAAGATGTTTTCTGGAGTCACATAAAATTTTAACAAGTGAATTTTTTAAAGCTCCATGACAAAGCCTGAAAAAACTCAAGTTGCTTGAAATTATAGCAAAGAGGTGCTGCACAATCCCAAATTCCAATGCCCTTCTTCTAAATCATATTCAGAAGGATATGCAAGCCTTCATTTACAGTACAACTTTACATTGGTCCATTTGTAAGTGTGCAATCATGAATTTCATTGTGTTACTCCCATCTAAGCAGATACAGAATTAAAATTTTATGGCATTTTTTGTGTCAATGCAAAGCAAAAAAAAAATTTTTTTTACTTATGTTTCAGGTCATTACTTTCAAACTAATCCCTCTTTACAAAAAGTATTATATAAATAAATCCTGCATTCTTAAACACACTTGTAACAAGATACTATTTTTCCTATGAGTATGAGAAATGTATAGGATTTTTTTTTTAGACAAAAGTGATACCAATGACATATTTTGTCACTAACTTACCTTTGTTAAAACTATTTCTAATAATAATTTGTAGGGTAGCTTTCCAAATTAATTGAAAAACGGTTTCAACTTAATTGGAAACTTTCAAATGTACATTTTACTTTACTCACAAAATAGGTAATCCTTCTTTGAAACATTTTAGCATTATATACCACAATTTCCAATTACAGGATAGACAAACACCACTTTTTGACATAGCGATCAACTGAACATCTTGAAATTTAAAGTAAAAAAGCTATCTTCGATATATATTTAGATGTATTCATCAGTTGTTTTTTTGTTGTTGTTGTTTTTTTGCTTTGATTTATATGCCGCCCTTCTCCGGAGACTCAGGGCGGCTTACAATGCGTT